>JAAGNO010030963.1:66431-77513 GCA_033439905.1 Ceryle rudis
AAACCATCACTGCTTTTCGGGAGTTGCTGTTTCTAGGCATAACGTGAAGCACAACATGTCCTAGAGATTTTGGGTTTGTTTTCCTGATTAGTCATTTGCATGGAAATGAAGAAGTCAGATGTCAAAATTCAGCAGTCATGTTCTGACAGCATGGCAGGAGATATTAAAGAGAGCCAGGGTGTGGGTCGATAGGAAGAAGTATCACAGCCTGAAGAGGAGCCTTTTTAGAGCCCAGCACACAGTGGAGAGGATGGAAACGCGTGCTGCCGATACTGGTGCCTCCACAAGCCTTCAAAAACTTCCCCGTGATGGAATAGAACAAGACACAGAACTTACCTATTTGGGCAGGCACATCTTCCAGCGTGTCCTTTGAAGCTTGTATCTGTCTGAAACCCTCAAGCATGTCCTGGAACTCAGAAAGGAGCTCTTCCCACCCCTGCATCTGGCAGAATTAAGAAGTCATCTGCCTGACCGTAATCGATTACAGATGCCAAGGCCACATTCATTAACTTCACCAGCAGCCACATACTTGCAGCAGACTCTCGCGCAGCTCTGACTTGTCATTTCCTTGTGAAAATGACACTTCTGGATTTCTTCTTGTCCCTTATCATCATGTATATATGGCCTACAGGAAGCGGTCTGTGAGACTGTCTTTTGACCAATCTCAAACTGGCAAGAGAATTTAATCCTGCTGCAGACCTTTCTTTTTAGTTCCTATTAACTTCACACCGTTCATGTTTCGGGCAAATGAGAGACAAATGACAGTTTTGGTCTCTGCAGCCGATAAACTCGCATCTCTCATGAGGCAGCTCTATAGCAGATAACCAACACTCGGAGAAATTGGGGAATTAACAACCCTGGAAGTGTCACAGAACTGGAATTCAAGCCGTACATAGTGAAATTTAACCTGCTAAATGGTCCCACTGGCTTCTGGGCAACAAAAACTAGTCCGTGCAGCACTGTATATGGCCATGGCCAACAGCAGACCCTTCTGACCGATGAAGAAGCTGAGAGCTGACAACAGCTTGTAACCAAGTAAGTTTGGGAACCACTGACAGACAGTCAAGAGCTCTGTGTGGAGGCCCTGAGTGTGTGAGGTTAATACAGCCAGAAGATTAAAGCATAGCTACAACTCCTTGTCTAGATAAAACCTGAAGATTAAAGATCACTTTGGAGGTGTGTAGAACGCGTTACCACTCCTTTCGTTACAAGTCAATCTAGAAACGTTTCCATTAGACGCTGCTGCGATTGCAAACGTGCAAACTAGTATTTTAATTCTCAGGGAAATAGTGCTGCTGTACCAGGGGAAGAGGCAGGACTGTGCAAAGATGGTCTCATTTCATGGTACACACCTGCCAGAAAGCTTGGCAACATGAACAGGGTGTTAATCTCTCAAATATTTAGTGCAGAAGCTCTGATCATTTAAGAATACAGAGATGTTTTCATCTCTCAAAAGCTACATGATTATAGGTGTTTGTATACAACTGCAGAAAGCTGGTGAAACGAAAACAATCTGAAGAAGAAGAAAGCAAACAGAAAATGGGATACCACCTGTGTTTACCGAAGCTGAAGTATGTCAAACTGATGCGATAATGTGTTTTTTAGGGGAAAAAAAAAAAAAGACTCCATGTATGATGAGAACTTCATTAAAATGTTTAAGTAAGATGACATATGGATTTATTAGTGAAAACAAGGAGATGAACAGACAAACTGCAGCTAAGAGCTGGCTGAAAAGAACTAATTCATGTACTTGAAACAACAGGTTAAAGAATATACCCGTGAAGTGCCGTAAGGAGTTGTTTTAGCAATGATCTCTGAGTGTTTCTGTAGAGACACTGGCTCAAAAAATACCGATGAAAAAGTTAGGATGTATCGTCAGCACAGCGCATAAAAACAAGTGACTGGGAACTGGAGGCCCAGGAACAGAAGGAAACTCATGGGAAATCCACCAGTATGAAATTAAACCCTGAACATTATATACTAGGGAG
Source organism: Ceryle rudis (assembly GCA_033439905.1). Taxonomy (NCBI): domain Eukaryota; kingdom Metazoa; phylum Chordata; class Aves; order Coraciiformes; family Cerylidae; genus Ceryle; species Ceryle rudis. The sequence continues at coordinate 68,420 of JAAGNO010030963.1, forward strand.
CTAGTAATGGACTTGAGCTATAATCTGGAAGCCTATTAGTTAAAAGTGACTTTGGAGTAAGATCTCCACGCTATTAAATTAAATTGAACAGCAAACCAAAAGGTCCACAAAACAACCAGACTATTTTAACACCTCGGGGGGTTTTTGTCAGGTATTTTTCAATATCTATTTTAACCTCCTGAAAGGTTCTCAAGAGGCTTTTTTTTTGGTGTGTTTTTCTTCTCTGTGCACCTCCCCTTTAATGTGTCCGTGAAGTAAACTATGCTTAGATCTTTACAGAGCATCTGACTTAACCAGATGACGTTTCAGGTAGAAAAATGGACTAGCCAGAGCTGATAGGGCATACATTAAGTGCATGGATCAGCAAGACAGCTCTTAATCTCAGGATCTAATTAAAAGAAGGGATTACAATAATCAGGGCAGTACAGTAGTCCGTGCTGTATGTCAGTTGTTGATCTGACGCCGCCGACTGTTTTTACGCAAGAGCTGGAAGACAAGATGTTTCTTAAAACCATTTACAGATACCTGAAGACGTCAGAGGTCATTTTCTTTAAAGACTCTCTTCCTTTCTACACAACTGAGGTTCGCTGGCTCCAGTAAATTCCATGTGTGATCCAACAGCTGAACTCTTAAATAATATTTATTTGGGGAGGATTTAAAGTAGTAACTTCGCGCCATTCTGGTGCGGAACAAGCAAAGCGCTTCAGGAACGCGGTCGGGTATTCTGCTACTTCAATATTCTGGCTACTCTTTACTCCTAACAACATGCAAGAAACTCCACACATTTTCACAGACTGTGTTTTTATTTCTTTTTTTCTCCCCCTCAAGTCTTGTTTTCCCCAGCCATGAACCGAGTTTTTCAAGTTTTGGTGTGATCATTTGAAGTCTGCTCTTTCAGAGGACAGAATGTTACCATTCCGTACTTCAAAGGACCCAGATTTAACTTGTTGCCTTTTTGAAGCTGCAGTGCAAAGTATAAACTTTATGTGCCCGACATAGCTTTCGCATGGTTGAATAAGCAAACTAGATAAACGGCGCTTTCCTCAGCCTCCAGCACTTTGAACTTTTCATTGTCGGAATCTCACATTAGTGTTCCATATAACACATAAAAGCAAATTTCAGATAGTACTTAAAACTGAGGCTCATTTAACAATACGAGCAGTAACTGCTGTAAGGTCTTGTTATATACTGAATTCCGTTTATTCTCATAATAAAAATTAATGTCTGAACTTCGCCGGAGAGTGGATTGAGATGTTTCAAAGCAGATTTGCTGCCCTGCAATTTCTTCTTTGCACCAGTTCTCTGAAAAAGCACATGACCAAACTCTTAGACCACCAGTTTAACAGCAGTTTGCCCCAAAAGCACATGCTAGAGATGCTTGTGCCATCACCATACGAGCCAATCCGTGTGGGTTTTACCAGGATAAAGCAACAGATGAACTCCTAGTTCTCTTCATCTCCTCACCTTACACCGAATGGACTGATGGGTGACACCCCTTAGGCACGTTTTCAAATGTAACCACTCTAACCATGACACTGCTCACGCATAATTTTCATGGGATCTTAATGCCTCCTCTACAGTTTTGCTCCGTGTAAAATTCAGGTTCAATTTTCCCCAGATTCTTGCATATAAAAGCCATTACACAGTGGTTTCCCACTATGTGTAACAAAAAGCGACACTTTGATTTGACAATCTTGGGTCTTTAACAGAAGTACAAATGAACGACAGAAAAGAAAAAAAAAAATAACAGCTGAACATTAAATTTTTCTAAGTACCACAAATTACCAAAAAAAAAAATATCCATAAAGTACTTTTATTTGTCACGTGGCAACAACCTTCTAGTTAAAACTAATTCCAGAAAGCTATTTTTTCATGGTTTACCATGGCGACTCGTAGCATTTCAGCCTTCACTTTCAGAAGCTCTGCAAGCACATCAACATAAACTTACAAAAAATATACATCAAAAAGACTCCTCAAGCCGACCTCCCAAAGTAGTAACAAAAGCAAAAAAAATCTCCAAGTTCTTTTGGTGGTATCACGGGAAAGATAGAAAATAGAATGGCATGGGTTTTGTATCTGTAGATCAAAATATTCTAGCACATTTCAAGATTTTCTTGGTAGCACTACTGCAGGAGATCCATGAAAGAATGAAAAGGGAAAAAAAAAAAAAAAGAAAAAACTCTGTGTGTCCTCACACACGTATTTCTTCATTTCCTCCAAGACAAAACCAGAGCTTAACTGGGTGCGTTACGCCCCAGGAGCTGCCTGGGGAATGGGAGAACCCCTCCTCTCCGCTATCCCCCCGCCAAGCTGTGCCTCCTACTTTATTGTGCACGAGGCTTTAATTTTTGTCACTTGGCAATGACAAACCTGTCTCCTCATTTTCCAGAAACAAAGGACTGTAACTGCATATCCCAATCATTAGGTTTGTGACAGGCGAATTTGGCTAAGTGCTAGTTTTCAGGAGCTCAGCACAAAGCTTACCTGTCAACCCATTTGTTGTTGGAAGCGTTCAGGTTTATTACAAAAAATGACAGCTTTCCTTCTCTTGCTTTTATTCCAGATTAGCAAGGAAGTGTTACACCTTAATGAAATCCACGTTAACTACAAGAAATGCATTTTTCTGAGGTCCAATGCAAATCCTAAACCTCCCTGAAGCACGCCAGCCCCATGAACGCCCCAAGCGCTGGAAGCCTGCGCTGACAAGCAATGCCACAGGAAAAAACCCCACGTGAGGAGCAAAGGGGAGAGATCAAGGCACAGTCACACATCACCTACAATCTGAAGAGGTGAAAAGGCATCACTGATCCAGACGGTGTGGATCGTGGCCAGCTAGTCAAGGTGTCACAGACACATAAACAAGCAGCCACCTTTCCAACGGAAGCGGCTATAAAGAATCCTGAACAAGTTTCAGCAAGGCAGGAATGTGGTTGTGTCATCACCCTTTTAGCTCTGTGTGTACCCTTTATTTTCCTAATGACTCATTTATCCAGATTAAATGCCTAAAAGGAGTTCTTCTTGGCCCTGGAAACATAAAATCCTTGCGTTTATCCACAAATCATGTTATCAGGTGAGCAGCAACTATCCAGGCTTTCTAACTTTCTTCCCTTGTATGGCCAAACCTGGACTGGCAGAACAATGGCCACAGTTCAGGCTGGGGATAAGGAGTGTTGTGGTTTGTTTGGGGGTTTTTTTTAAGCCTTTAGCATCTTCACTAGTATTTCACAGAAAGTTCTCAGAGTAGGGCTTTCTTCACATGGATATTTATGAAAGGAAACTGCAGAAGCTGTCAGATCTGCAAAGCTCCAACACCATGGAAATATCTGCCCCTAACGTGGGACCAACTTGCCCCTTAAACCCACCAGTTATTCCCAAACCCACCAGTGATTTCTAGGGTTCTTGAGTCTCCACAGGACACGACACCCTTCAGGCTTTCAAAGCCTTCCAAAAGGCCTAACTCTGGCAAGTACCCACCGCAAACTGCAGGGTTTTTTTCTGCAAAGCACTGTTGGTAATATCCAAATACAAAATGCCATATCGACTACCATCTGTAGCTAGATTTATAAACGAAGATCTTCTTCAGTATCTGTATTTCCATTAAAATAGCTCTCACTACAATTACTATGTTCATTTGCACTTCTGAATCTAAAAACATAACATTATAAACATTTACTGTGTGTAATCACAGATGAGCTACAAAGTCTCCCTTTATTAGAAAGCATCTGAACGCTCTGAAAATACTGCCTTTATTCAGTCTTCTTGGGTAAAGCAAGCAAATGAAAGTTGTGGTCAAATCACCTCAAAATATAGCAGAGCTGAAAGGGAAAAAAAAAAAAAAGGGAAAGAAGTGATGTAGAACAGCCTCTGCAGACAGATGTACTAAATAGACTGGGACAACACCGCTTGGAAAAGGAAAAAAAAAATAAGAGAAAACTGAGAACACGGAGATCTATAAAATTGCAAATGAGGTGGTGACTGGAAAAAGATTCTTTACTCTTTCTCATACTAGGAGGCACTCGATGAGATTACCATTCACTGTGTGTAAAACAACAACAACAACAACAAAAATCCCCAAACCTCAAGAATTCTTTTTGCACCGATTGTGGGATTCATCACACATCACACTGGAGAAGCTACAGGTACAAGCTGTTCAAAAGGCCTGGGCAAATCCATCGGTGCCAGGTCCAACAGGCACTGTTTAACACGACTGTCAGCTCACACCCTCCTGCTCAAGCCACCTCTGAACCTTTCCCCACTGGGGGACCCAGGAAGGAGCGATCACTGAGCTGTCCACGGCTGCTCTTCTGCTTTCCCCCCTAATGATTTACTTCTGGCCCCTGCCACAGCCCACACGCTGAGCCCAGCGCACATTCTGCGGTCCTTATTAGCCCAGCGTTCACCGACTCCGAGAAACCTGTTCATGTGAAATAATTATTCCCCGGCTCTAAATTAGAACATATTAAAACCACTCATATCTACAAATAATGCACAGTTTAAGTCATTTCCTTAACTTGATTAAAGGGAATGTAAGAATTAGAACGAAATGCCAAGCGCTTACAATTCCTCTCTCCCCCCCTGCACGCGCGAATGCCATTTTATCGGGTTTGCAGTTCGTTCCCTGCCACCACCATTTCATTTAGGCACCTTCTGCAGAGCACTCCCAGACATTTGTTTTCATCCAGCGAAACCATTAGAAGAATCAATCTGATCTCCAAGGCGAGTTAAGGGGAATGGACTCCGATGTTTACTTAGGAATAAGTACACAACTATTTAATTAAATCTATATGCTGTGAACTGCATCTTTCGAGGCAACAGCAGCAGCCACCAAGTGAGGCTTGTCAACTTCTTAGGTAAATCAATGCTTTCAGTGATTTTTCTTTTCCTCCCCTGCTTATCACTGCTGAAATGCTAGGCACCTACTGCCCAAGCGAAACGCTGCTGCAGGTAGAGGCACATCTCCCGCCCAGCTCCATCCCTGCCACCTTACACAACATTTTTGCAAAGAAACGAGCAATTAAGTCGCTGCCCCTTTTCAGCCACGTGCGATTCCAAGATTGATGTCGTATTTCAGGCGACAGACAGTGAACGCGCTCTGCAACCGTAGCATTTCATTTAGAAGTCAGCTCTTGACACGTTGAAGTATTTGGAAATTCCTGAAGTCTGGCTGTCTGCACAGTTGCATAATTTAAGCAGGGGTAACCTACTTCTAACAGGGCAAGAGAGAAGAATGTCAACAGACAATCCCTTCTACGTCAAGGGCCATCTCCTTCCTCACCACGTGCCAGCAAAGGCATCACCGCTTTGTCATAGTTCGACTTTCTTCTTAAGCTAGCAGATAGAAAGGAGTAAAAGGAGCGAAGTTACACACGTGGCCACGTCTTTGCACACTCAACCATTCTCAAAGCCCATTGAGAAAGACGTTTCCCAGCTATAACGGACGATGCCAGAGAAACATCAGAGGCGAAGCGACCGATACAAGCGCAAAGTGCCCGAGACCTTCTCCTGTTCAGCAACTGGTCAAACACCGTTCACCTCATGGCACAAATGTCGCGCATCCATTCACAAGAAAACGTAAACATAAAAAGCCTTCTTCGAGCAAGTCACGGGATACGACCAAAAATAACATTTGGATGCTTGTTCTACTTCACACGGGGTGGGGTGAAGCTGTGTTTGCTTTTGATCCTCTTGGCAAACAGCTGACCAGACCCCCCTAACAGCAGACATTTGCTGCAGACACCACAGAACGAAACCACCCCTTTTAAAAGTTGCCAGAGTTTATGATTAACCTCCTGTTGCAACAAACATGGCAAGGATTCAGTTTCACTTGCTGACTACTTCTCTTACGTACTGCAGCACAAATACATAAGGACACTCCCCCCCCACACTCCAAACCTCACAGTCACAAGAGGGATTCTCTCGCCCTGTCAACAAAAGCAGCGCGAAACCTTCGGCGGGGGAAAGCAGGGGCCATCCTCCCTCCTGACAAGGCAGCGTCCACGCGACATCCACCTGGGGAGAGGAAAGTAGGGCTGGAAATTCCCTTCCCCTGGAAAAGGACTGCTTGGAGTGTTCGCACCAATTAAAGTTTGGGATTAAAACCAGCTGTTTCAATAGAAGCGGTCCCTCGGGAGAGACACTTACAGCTTTGTAACTGGTTTCTGGGATAAACAGTTTTACATCTATGGAGGCATTTCTACCGGCAGAGCTGTGGCTGGGATAGCAGGTTAACACTTGTTCAGTTCCATCTCCTTAAATAGATGCACTTAAACCCGGGCAAGGTCTCCAGGTGCATAGCACCTTGGATCTGCGGTACAAGCAGACGTCAAGCTGCAGCAAGAGACCTTCTGCTGGCAGAAGAAAAGCACATCACACTCGACGTACCCTAAAAGGACGCTGGTCTGTGACCCGCCATTCCCACGCAGTGTCACCTCGCAGGGTCTGCAGGCGTTGCCCTGCACGTGATAAACAGCACATCACCCAGTCTATGAAAACACACAGCTAGGTGCTGGGGATCGACTCAGGAGGTGAACTGGGTGACCTGCAGTAAAGCCCAGGGATAAATGAAATACAAATCGAAAAAGGGGAAAAGGAAAAGCCTCGTGTCAGGCAGAAGCACAGAAAGAAAGAAAAAAGCAGGGGCAAGCACGTCACTGGGAAACCCGAGAAATTCCCCACGTGGGTATGGCAAACCAAGGACCTCACGCGAGGAAAATTCTGAAAGCAGGAGACTTCCAGAATAGGTCCCGGGCTGATCACACTACATGAAGAAAAAGGATCGAAAGTCTCAGTCATGAAAGATGTAACAGGCAGCTGAGAAGCGTAGCCAAGAAGAGATAAGAAATGGGTAAGAACGGGTGACCTCTCTGGCACGTGCAGCAAGGAAGTACTACGGTCTGGGGGCAGGCACTGAGACAGCTGCCGCTGGGCGTCTGTGGGAACATGCAAGACATGAAAGGACAAACAGTGGAAACCTTCTCCCTTGGAAGCGGGTAGGAGAAATGCCCTCCTGCCTCCCAAAGTGTGCAGACACACACAGCACGGGATGCACCAGCTTTTTGTGAGCAGCTGGTGGGATAACCCCGGTGTATAAGAGGCAGACCCTCCCTCAAGAGCATGCAGAACAAGCTCCACAGCGCAAACAGCAGAGGAGCTGGAGCAGTCATCCCTTAGCCTTTGGTGGAAGATATCTGCATGTCTATTTGGGTGGAAAAAAACCAACAACTTTGCAGCTTTTTGTAGGCAGGAAGAAGCCTCCTGGGGTGTATGAATTTAGCAGGCTGCAGTGGTCGAGCACAGAGGCGTTTCCCAGCACACCTGCGCATGGAAAGAAGCAGAGCAGATTTGGGAAGGCAGTGGGACCCTCGCCCCATGCGTACAAAAGGAGGCGACCGGCTCTTGGCAAGCAAGAAGCAGACTATACCCCCACCCCCCTCCAGCATCTGCCGGTGTTTATGTTTGCATATAGAAAAATAACCCCAAATATATGGAAGGGGTGCAGAAAAACACACAACAGATCTTGGCAGATGAGCGCTATGGTCTCGTCATCATGCGTGGACATGGGTGCAGGCAGAGGCAGCAGAGCAGATGGGCAGTAAAGAATAACGCAGAAAAGGGTGTCTTAGGAAAAGCAAACAAACAAACAAACAACAAAGGGACGGCGAGCTTTGCCTAACCAGCTACTGGGAATCCCTCTTTTCCTCCCATCAGCCTGTGGTGGCAAAGGGAGGCAGCAGGTATCCCGCTGGGATGCGGGAGACAACACAACCCCCCCCCCACACACACACTCCTCCTCCTCCTCCCGCCCAAAAACTACATGTTTGCGTGTGCCCAGGCAGCCGAATGCACCCACGGGCTCTAGCAGGCAAACGCAGCTCCGCCGGGATGCGCGTAAACACCGCACACGGCGGAATCACATCCCCCCCCCCCCCATACACACACTGACCCCGGAACCCGCCCAGGGAGGCACGGGGGTGACACGGCCCCTCACGGGAGGGGGACACACGTGCACAGAGTGGCGGAGGGGGGGGAGGGAAGCGAAGAGGGGGACGGACCCGAGGGGTGCACCAGCCAAAACCCTCCCCCAGGTGGGCGCCCAGCCCCAAAGGGGGGGGGGGGGACACGAGACAAAACAAAACAGAAAAACCAACACTTTGTGATTGGCTGGTTAATAAGTACCAGTGTGTTCTGGCACATGTAACTGCCCACGTGTGCTTGTTTCTGTGCGAGTGTGTGTGCACATGTTAGTGTGTGTGCATTTTTTCCTCTATATAATCTTGAAACGCTGCATTGCTGATGGTCTGTGGGCTGGCTGGCCATGTGCATGTCTTGATTCTGAAAACAAGACAGGCATGGTGGAGTCCCTGTGGCTGAAGCAGAATCCAGTTGGGCTGGATTAAAATTTGTCAGTAGGTTTTTCTAAATTCATTTTAGCAGGGTGCTATCTCAAGTCTGCAGATTGTATTGAGTGGGTAGTTGCTTCCTAGCCCTTGTTCTAACCCTGTGGTAGAGCAGAACACTGCCATATCCAAAGGATTTGGTGAGAGGGGAGCCAGTGTTGTCTTTTGAGTAGCAGTGTATTTATTTATGTATGTCTGCATGTGGGGTTTTTGTACTGAGTAAACCCTAGAATGTTATATAATGCAAGCCATTTTTTTTTTTCTTCCATCAAGGGGAAAAGAGGAGGAAAGAGGACATGGCTGCACAAAAAAAAACCGCAAAGACAAATGTTCTTACTCAGTCTCTTGAAGGCTTCAGTAGTTTAAAAAAAAAAAAGTCTCTTTTCTCCCCTGAACCTAAATAGGCACCCATACTCATTCTTGAAGACTTGATCAAAAGCTTGAAAGTCCAGCCCAACTAAATTAGCTTTTTAATTGATTTACTGCTTGTATTAAAACTGACAAAAACTAAATTGTGTCAGCAAATTGATGACTGGCCTGCCTCATCTCCTGAAAGCACATGCAGCTAACTCCTTTCTGCGTCCTTCATGGTGAGCGTTACCTGTGCCAGGCCTTGGTGCATTACAGCGCCAGACCATCACTGACAGAAACGTTTACTTACGAATGTTCTTAAAACCAGTGTGTACTTCAGACGTTTC
>JAAGNO010030964.1:19369-48225 GCA_033439905.1 Ceryle rudis
TCTCCTCTCCTCTCCTCTCCTCTTCTCTCCTCTCCTCTCCTCTCCTCTCCTCTCCTCTCCTCTCCTCTCCTCTCCTCCTTCCCTCTCCCTCTGCTCCTCCTGTGACTGCTATGCCCAAGATAGACTCCAACCATCACATTAGCCACAAGTCCTTCTCTGTTCACAATCAACAGCTCCATCAAGTCACCTTCTCTATTTGACTCCCTTACCAGCTGTGTCAGGAAGTTATCTTCCTCATATTCCAGGAACCTCTTGGACTGCTTCCTTTCTGCTGTGTTGAAGTTCCTTGAAGTTCCTTGAACTTGAAGTTCCCCACAAGAAAAAGGGCCAGTGATCATGCGGCTTTTCCCAGCTGCTTACAGAATATTTCATCTGCCTCTTCATCCTGGTTAAGTGGTCTATAAGAAAGTCCTACCATTATATCTGCCTTGTTGGTCTTCCATCTGATTCTTACCCATAAACACTCAATGCTATCATCACCATCATCAAGCTCTAGACAGTCTAACATAGAGGGCTACCCCACTGCCTAGCTTTCCTTCCTTATCCCTTCTGAAGAGTTTATAGCTGTCCAGTGCAGCACACAGTTGTGTGAGTTATTCCACCATGTTTCCCTAATTGCAGTTATATTTCTATACTGTTTTTATTTATTTATTTGTTTGTTTGTTTGTTTTCAAAGAAACTCAAAATTACAGCAATCTATAGTGTGAGACTTCAAAGACATTTAACATTCCCTGCTCTTACTGAATTGTAATGACTAGTTATTATATCAAAATTCAGATAATCATAAAAGAAATGTCAGGTAGGACTGGTTTGCTTGAACATCAATGCTTTAAAATTCAATGCCTAGTGCTGTGCTAGTCATCTTGGGGTTGTGTTATTGTCAATGAAAAGAACTAGGCATCTCCAGAGACAGATTAATCTTACCCTGTGAAAGGCAACCAAATTAGATCAAAGCAGTCACCCTCTGGAAGAGCATATTTATCTTCAACAACCATAAATGAAGCCTGAGGTGAACAGCCTAAGTCAGACTTAGATGTCTAACACATAAATGTTAGGTGAAATGAACCTTTAACATTTAGCAGTGAAAGAGCTATACAATATTAGCTCCATGTGTTTCTTAGCTTCTCTTATTTAGCATACAGCACAAGTCTCATGCAAGAGTTTATAAACTTAAGACCTTTAGAACATAAACTAAAAAGAATTTCCAGTTTGATAGGAACTCACAGATTCTACTGGACGTTGACAATGTTCTGAGGCATTAGTTCCTATAGCAGGGAATTTGAGTGAAAATGTCCAAACAATCCTTAGAACTAGTTTGCAGTTCCCAAAGGAAGCAGCAATGACTTAAAATAAAAATAAACTTTTGCTACTAATCTTCCCAGAAGAATTTTTGTTTGGTTGGTTGGTTGGGTTTTTTTAATGTAGAATCTTATGTTAAACTGAATGTTTGACTAACATTGTCTAGCCAGGCTCCTAGGATCAGAAGAGCTAGCGGCTAGTGCAAGGAAGGAAGGAAGGAAGGCCAGCCAGAAGTAACCCCTCTCCTTTCCTACAGACACATCCAGAAACAGTGGAAATATTATTTTCTAGGAATATTTGTCACTAAAATAGAATAAGTTGTAACACAAATGGACAAAAAGTTCAAACCATAGGGAAAAATAATTTAAAACAAATTTCTCAACATATTGTAATAGGTTTTTTCTGATTTATGCTACTTTAGATACATTTTTATTTCTGCTAATGGAGACACTCATTAGAAAGACTATATAACAAAAGTTGTGTTTCCATAAATATTGAACCTCTTAAACCAATCCAAAACAATTAACATATTACATCTATATATTGATCATAAATAATAGTTTAACATGTCCTGATGTTTAACATCTTTCAAAAATTTGGTATGAATTAATTAAAAGATTTCCTTGAGCATGACTTCCTTTGAAAGCTACATTTCAATAGAACAAGGAAACTTCTGAGCAATTAAAAGACTGAGCTCCAGAGATGACATTTTCATGTAAACCAAGGAAAAATCTTGGAGCTATTGCCATGCTTATTTGGGCAGGGGGAGAAACAATGGCTTTATGTGTTGTTTTTTTTTTTTTCTCTGCAGCACTAATAGTTTAGAAGGAGACGTGGTAAAAGCCCATGGAGACATAAAAGCATAAGCAAAAGTCTGTTTCTAAACTCCAAATGGTGACAAGAAGTGTACGATTTCCCATAGTAAAAAACATTTGCACAGGAATGTATGAAGCCTCAGAATATATAGTAAAAGTAACATTTAAACATTCAATAGATGAAGAAAAGATTAAGATCAGAGACAATTCCAAAATGCTGTTTATGGATAGGAACTAAATTTAGTGGTTGCAGATTTGTCATTCAGAAAATAAATTTTAAAAAAAAGAGAAATAGTACATAACGGTGGTGGTTGTGGTGGTGGTGATGGTAGTAAGCTGCTATTTTTCAGTTATGGAGAAAATTAATTATGACTAAATAATAAGAGATTAGGAAGAAATTACAAAATGAGAATTAACTGGCTCTGGGACCTCAAAAGCTTTTATGTCTTCAGACAATATTTTATTGCAGCTATGTTGCTGAAAATCAAGATTTAATCCCCTAAGATTACAAACCAGAAAATATATATATGTTGTATAAATTGTTGACTTTGAGTATTTTATCCAGTACTGTTTGCTATTTAGTAGATATGGCCTTTACACACCTGCTGAAATGTCTTATCTAAAGTAACTTCTGTGTGCTAAAGTTTGCACACCTTGGCCATCTTTTATACAATCCCTAATATCTGCAACATTTAGGGGATAGATATATTTCTAACTTGTCTATATTCCATCTCACATTAAACCTAATAAAAAAGAAAAGCTTGTCCTCATTTGCCTCTTTTAATTCCTTCACCCTCCCAGTATCTCCATTATTGACTTTATGACTGAATAATTTAAATTACATTCATCATCTTTTTTTGCTACAGTATATGCACAATTTATTCCATATATTGTTCTTATCTTGCGTTATTTAATTCTGTTATATGTGTTGGGAATAGAATATACTTTCTCAAAATGAATTGTATCAAAATGGTTGTACAAAACCATGCTGTATACGCTGAATTAATCCATAGATCCTAAACGGTCTTGTTTTTGTGAAACTAATATCTTCCAAAATTTTTGTGAAAACAGAGTTGATGTACACTTCTATTCACTTATTATTTGATATAATGATCATTGGTGTATTACTCTGTGACTACAAACAGTCATGATCAGTTGTGTGAAAAATAACTCATATCTTAGAAATATAGTCTAATTGTTGGATGGATTTTCTTCTGAAAATTCTTCTTTACCTTGCTTGAATATTACAGTGGAAGTTTCAATGGATTAACAGACAGATAAATAGATAGACTAAATGAACTTAGATTTTACTTTCTGTAGCATGAGATAGAAAGTCCCATCCAGGGAGCAGAAGTCAAACATGCTGATATGAGAATCAAGGGAAAAGGAGACTAGAGGGAGAAGGGAAAAGAAGACTAGAGGGAGAAGAATGAAGTCTTCAACATGTTAAAGGATATCTTCCTGTGGCAGACTAAAGGAAGTAAATAAATGACAAGCAGCTGGGTCAGAAACAAGAAATTTGTGGGGGACAAGATGGGATACAGTGGGCAAAAGTAAGACAGAAGAGCACATATGAGAATAAGTAAGAATAGTAGAAGAGCATGGTAAAGAGCAATGCACAGCAAAATATGAGGAAATACAAGCATGCACAGATCAGACTGATAAACAGGAGATCATGGAAGGTAAAAACCCTAAATTTGGATTCAGATGGACTGGCAGGTAAACTCAAAGTTGAAAGGAAATATGAGATATTTACATTATATTATCTTCATAATTGCATATTATATTCAAATAGATAATTAGAATATGGAACAGTAATCTTTTCAAGTTGCTCCAAATATGGAGTCCGACAAACAACATGCTATAAAAATTGATTGATGTAAAGTTACAGTGCTATTGAATCAACACTTTTCAATGCAAAAAAACCCCCCATCCTGCAGAAAATGCAAACTTAGGTCTATCAACTAAGACCTTACTATTCTGTATTTCACTTCCTTCAAGACAGATAACTTTTAAACTGTCCTAATTAGTTGTTAAAGATGACTTCTATTATTTTTATTATTATTGTTGTTGTTGTTGTTATTATATAATAGAGATAAGTATGTAGCTCTTTATTTGATTATTTTCCACCTGCAATCAATTTGGAGTGTTAATGGAAATAACATCTGTTTAAATCATACAATTGTTTTTGCAAGAAGATGGTCTTCTGCGGTGACATAAATAACAGGCAATGTCAATACAGCTATAAAAACCAGATACAACAGAAAAAAAAAAAAATAGATGGACAGGCAGATTCTAGCTTATTTGTGTTACTCTGGAGAGCAGTCAACAATTTTCTAAATTCTAATAGTATAAGGATCAGAAGAGTATATCTTGAATAGTACACTCCAGAGATATGTTATCTTGAGATAGCAGTGAAATACTGGAGAACCTGCAGAAGTCATGAGACTGTCTGATAGGAAGAGAGATTTTCTCATGCTCCATGTACTCAGAAAAACAATGATTCAGCAGAACACCTTCTGAACATAGAATTTTCCATTTGACTTTCACATTGAAGATAGTAGGCTGGAAAATAAACATTTTGTATGATCACAATATTTCACAGGACTGAGTCCAGTGAGTCACCATTGACTCACTGGCTAAGCATTCTGTGTGTTTTAAGGAACTACTCCATCACACTTTCTGTTACTTGTATAACAGTATTAAAGTTTTTCTTCTTAAACCTTTTGGATTAGCTGAATTTTCTTTTTCTTTTTTTCATTTCTAATCAGTGAACAATCATCTGCCAGCCAACAATGCTTCCCCTTACAGGGAGGTGAAATAGCTGCCTACCTTGCTGAGGTTCTGTGAGAATTAAGTAGCTAATGCTGGTAGTAAGTGCTTTTCAGATGAAAATTGCTAAGTGCTAAATATAATTACTGTTATTATTAGAGACATATTCCAACCCAAATGTTTCTTTGATTTTATAGCTGACATGGATTCCATTTGGTATATTATATAAAAATGACCTATTACCTGAATGGTCAGGTAATAAAAGTTCCTTTGATGTGTCTTGCTGAGCAGCTCACGACAATTTGCAAGCCAAGAATCAAATATATTTTTAAACAAACAAGTAGTGTTACTGTTTTTAATGGAAATGCTTGCAAAGCAAAGTAGTATTCTCCATAAGTCAAAATGGTATGAAAAGGAATTCTCTCAGATTTTAAAAATAATCTCAACAGGGACCAGATCCTGACTGACATGTTTGTGAAGATACAGCTCTTGTCCTTTGCACAACCACATGAGCATCAGAAGTGTTAACATAAAGGGCTTTAGTTGTGTGCCTAAGTGTCAAATCAGTTAGTAAATTGCAGTGGTTGGGACACTACTCAGATCAACAAAATTTACCAATCTGTTCTTTTATCTTTAAAGATATATAGACTTACCCTGAAGAATTTCTAAGGAAACATGTTTATTCTAGCAGGGATAAAAATGGTCATCATACCTTAACGATGCCTAAATACTTGAAGATCGTATTCACTTCAGAGCCCCTGTAAATTTTAAGATCTTTTTCTGTCTCAGTTGTAGCATGTGGTGTGATACACTTTCTTAAAGCATACCTACTAGATTCATCAGTGCTTAAAGACATCTGGGAATGAAACTTTGAGAGCTAGACATGAAAAACAGCAATTCAGGCAGTGATGAGAGGTCCACTCCCTACCCGACTTAGGTGTTACAATGCTACCAGAATAGAGGTTTCTTTGTCTTTCTTTGTCTTCAGTGGATGTATATGTTTATTTACAGTGCTAACGGTCTGACTACAGTGTAAACAATCTGTCTGTATTACAGTTGCTTTACCAACAGTAAAACATAAAACAAAGTAAACCAGAAACAAAGTTATTTTCATTAACAAAATTACTTGGTCTTCTTTTACAGGCTACCTGTATTTCCATCACATAAACCTAACCATGTAAGTTTGGCTGGCAAAAAGAGAAAGGGGATAGTAAACACATAACATTTTTTATTTATCATGTAGGAAATAAGTTAAAGATCTAGTTCCTGATGTCCGTGTTTACTGCAGGGGGGTTGGACTAGATGACTTTTAAAGATGACTTCCAACCCAATACATTCTAGGATTTTATGATAAGATGTGGCTATTCACATATATAGAAGTAACATAGGTATCTTAAGGGTTCTGTTACACTGTATTGTGAATCTTGGTCTTTACATGCTGTACTGAGGATTATAGTAATCTAAAAATAAAACATTCTAATACTGAGTCCTGGGACAATTAAGACTTGTTGTGGAAATGATTATATGTGAAATTCTTGTTGTTAAGCATCCTGGGGGCATGAAATACACCCTATAAAATGGGGAGGACTACAAAAGTCCATGAGGCATTATCAATATGAATCTCACAAGGATAATGACACTTAGACTACACTTTTTAGGTCTATTCATTAGACCCAACAGTAAATCTAAAGAAAATCAAGTATCCAGCCAAGAAGCTCAATCTTCTGGGGAAAAAAAAAAAAAAACACAACCAACCAAAAAACCCCAAACAAACAAACAAACAAAAAAGAGGCAGAAAAAAAAAAGAAGGCAGAAAAAAAAAGAAAGGAATTGAAAGCTACTTTTTATTGTTATCTTTTTAGTCAAGCAACGGTCTAGCTACATCCAGTGTAAGATGAAAGTAGAATAATAAAAAACAGTATTCCAGAAGTCATTAATATTAAAATTTAAAAAATCTAATGTAATATAACATATTTGTTAGAATTAATATTGCTTATAACAACGTATTAATAGTGATAAAATTATTCCTCTAAACAGTAAGACTATTGTTATTCATTATAAGCATCTCTTTAATTCTTATACTGTAGTAGAAATCATTGATTTCTGTAATTTCTTCTAAGAATAAAACATGGCTCCAAAGCCTATAAAGATTGGGTGAAAGGCTTTGAAAGGACATAAATGAGATGAATTACACTGATCTTTTGAGATGTCACTCTCCTCTATGGACACAAGGTATACAGAGGGCACATAGAGAGACTTTCACCTTTCCTGCTGCCAGGCAGCTTCTTACAAACTTGTGTAGTAGATGCAAAAGCATGACTTGCTTAGAAGAAATCTATTTAACAGAAAAATGATTCCTCTTGGGAATTATAGATGTCCCTCAGCATTCATTGATGTCATCAAGGTCATAGTGTAATATGAAACTAAGCACTTCTTTGACTCTATTCTAATGATTCAGTGGACAATCAATAGCATCTCTTATTTCCTGAGCAGGAAACAGTTTTAAGGAGGTTTAGTTTTAGGCACTATTTGAAAACAGAAGTAGAAAAAATTAACACTTCTTTTGTTAGATTTTACTATGAACATTTTGCTGTTACTATTATGGTTACTGTTTTTTTCCTCTTTATTTGTTTGTTTGTTTGGGGTTTTTTGTTATTGTTGTGGGGTTTTGGTTTTTTTTTTCCTCCCATAAAAATAGCAACCTCATCATGGCCCCAGTGAAGTTATGCCAGTTTCCACAGAGACCAAGGGAGAATTTTAATAGGGAGCGTTGCAGGATCTGAACCACAAACTGAAATTCACATACAGCTGTAATTCTGTTTCCTTCTTTTTTTCTTCAAGATCTGATTACATTTTCATTAATGATTACTTATTTATATTGTCATGATGATTTCAAATATGTGTTCCTATCACATAAAAGGGTATGGTAATTTGTCAGAAAATAAACCCCCTTGTGTTCCAGCTTGTCCTCAGATATCAGAGGGACTGGGGGCATCTAGGCTTAGATTCTGAGTGATGTCCAATTTGACACTATTAGTCAGGTTGAGTTCAGTATATCTGAACTCTCAAGTCTCCAGATTCACTAATTGCACTGCACTCCCCATCTAGCTGCACTCCATGTTTTCACACAGCCAGTAAGGAGTTGGTAGCCGTCAGTGAGGGACTTTTTCGACTAGCAGCATGAACAGTGCGATTTACTGAAAACAACAGAAGTACAGGTACTTATAGATTGATGGTGGTAAATACACTGTCTACAAGGCACGTGCAAATATACAAAACATGGTACGTTAAAAGGAGCAGCTCTAGAGACATTTCTAAGTTTTTCCAGGGAAGTACTCAGAGAGTCTGGATCTTACCCAAAAGCATCTGTATGGGGGGGGAAGAGAGGCTCAGCTCATCAACTGATCCCAGGAGTCAGAGATAGTCTGTGACAGTGTCATCCCTGCCTTGTCCATGATGATGTGTTCCCTAAGGTCCCCGCTTCCTTAAACTATTTCTATATTATTTTTCATTCTCAGGGTAGAGCTTGAGTGACTACAGTCATAAATACCTTTATTATGATTGGTGCAAAATTATCTTTCTTAGCTTTTAAAGGGGTAGATAAAGAAAATTCACAGTGCAAGCTCAATGAGCAATGATCACACTTTGGAGGTGGGTAGCCTTTGGGATGGGGGGGTGTTTTGATATTATAATAACATTAAAATGAACAAATTTCACACAAAGGACAGCACTTTGTCAGAAAATGACAGAATGTTGGCCCAGGTTGGAAAATATACAGCTTATCAGTTCCATAGTACCACAACATTCCCATCTCTTCAGTGATTCACAGAGCCTGGCTGTGGAGTCTTCACTCCATTCCACCCCCTGTGCTGTTCACAGGTGATGCTGTTCAGGGAACCATCATGGAATGGATTCCTTGTATACTAGTTGCACTCCACCCTGGGAGCTTCTTCAGTATTATACCTTCATGTATGAACAATGCCATAACTTTAATATGTTTTTAATTTCTAAATCACCTCCAGTCATTATTCCATAGTTCCTTTGTGTGGGACAGTATAAACAAATTGTTTGTTTGCATCCATTTTAAGGCCATAATCTATAAATATGGGTTTTTTTTCCTGGTCAGATATATGTAGTATATTCTTTCAGGGGCTAATTTGGTCACGAAAAATATTAACTGTGTGATCAGCTTTTAATGTTATTGGAGTAAAATTATAATAAAAGATGTAAAAGAATATCTCCAAATTTAGAACTATCTTAGAGCTTTGTGTCAAATTTACATATAGAAAAAATAGAAATAGGTATATACTAAGTAATTTGTATTTTAAAGAGATGAAGTATTTTTGTATGCAAATTTGGTGACGGTGTTAATTTGTCTAGTGCTTCAGTAAGTCTAATTTACTAGTTATCCACCTTTTCTATATTGGGAAAACCCCCAATGTCTGCATAAAATAAATGTTCTGAACAACACTATTCAAAGTCATTTCAGTTTCAGAAACATGATCGTATTGCTACAATTCAAAGTGCAACAGACTGCAGCACTGACAATGTTGATCTTAGATAACACTTAAAGGTGCTTTACAGTTTGCCAAGTGACCATAATTTTACATGTGAAGTCTCAGCTCTGTCCTAATTGTGGTCTTGGCTATGGTGTGGGAAAATATCAATCATCTTCATTTATTTAATTTTTGCTACTAAAAAATACAACTTCAGTAATGAAATTAAACAACAATCCCCCAAACATTTTGGTTATCTTTTCTCTCATATCAAAGATTTCTAGCAAACTAAGTTTTATTTATCCCAGTAAATACATGTGCTGCTCTATGGCAAGAATAAAGTTTTATACCTGTCATCTCAAACAAGTGCCTACATACTCAGGTCTGTCTAAATACTCACATCTGAATCTTTGAATAAATGTTTATATTCTGCAATTTCTACCTGACTTGAAACCTAAATGACCAAAAAGTTTATATTAGTGTAACTTAAACACTGAAAAATATGTTGTAATCCATCACTGTTTATAAACTTTTTATGACTCTAATTATATTACTCCTACCTTTTTTTTTTTTTTTTTCCCCTTTTCCATTTGAAAAATAAGTCTGCAGAGTTTATTTTTGGTTCACTTTCATATAGCACAAACCAAGACAGTTTTTCCTGGGTTACTATAGTCTAACTGTTCTGCAAATTACTGATGGTCAACACTACTGTGGGCAGTGGTTTGCAGTTCATTCACAATCCACAGCACATTGTGATTTCAGTACATATTCCCATTAAATGTTTTTTTTGTTTGTTTACCTGGAAATAACTAGTGTCTGATATTTTACTGTGTGTGCCTCTGTGTGTGTGTACAAACTTGTACTCAGTACTTCCTACTGCAGAAAGAGTAGATGAAGATGTTATATGAAAGCAAACATCAGCAATGAAGACAAATGAAAGTCAGAAATACTCAGATTAGACTCCTTCTGTTAACAGGAATGCTGATCAAGAAACTCCTGAAAGTCAGAAATACTCAGATCAGGCTCCTTCTGTTAACAGGAATGCTGATCAAGAAACTTCTTCCTGTCCTGTGCTGAATTTCACCCTTGAAATTCTCACCTCTACATTAACATCACAGCTCTAAAGAAAACACAGCAGCTGAAGTTTCATATTAATGATTTTTTAGACAGTAACTTTGTCTTTCACTTAACATGTTCTATCGCTGTTGGTTAATTGGTATCATTAGCACAAATGTCACGGTTACTTAATTTAATTAGTTCTTACTCATACATAATACTAATTTTCTCTTTCAGAAAGCCAAATGAAGAAATGCAAGTGAAAACAGTGTTTTGGTTTGGTTTGCTTTTTTGTGTAGCATAGGTCTTCTACATAAATGATTTTAAGCAAGTAGTTCTTAGGAAAACTTTTTTAACATGCAATAGCTCTACTTCAATGGAAGTAGGTTCTGGAGATTTCCTCCCATATTCACATCTTTTGGTCTACGATCCATTTGTACTTATAAGACACCAATTTACTTCAACACTGAAACATACATTTTTCTTTGAATGTCTAAATCTTTCTGCAGACCCAATGGGACAATTCATTAAATTGATTGCATTTCTGGATTGGGATCTTAAGGTATTTCTGATTTTATTGTATATCCATAACTTAATATAAAATAGTTAAAATACTATACTATGCTATACTAAAAATATTTGAAAATTTTTACAGTAGAATGAATTAGATTATAGTAATAACATCCTCACTTTTAACTTGCTATGGAAGCTGTAAAAAGTCTCACCTGTACTCTGACACCTTTTATTTTCAAATAAATAATAAATGATAAATAT
This sequence comes from Ceryle rudis, assembly GCA_033439905.1. NCBI lineage: Eukaryota > Metazoa > Chordata > Aves > Coraciiformes > Cerylidae > Ceryle > Ceryle rudis. The sequence goes on from JAAGNO010030964.1 coordinate 30,582, forward strand.
AGTGTTATATATAGGTGATTCTACACTAACAACTGCATATAGTAAATAAAGCAGTAAGAACATGAATTTTTATTATAGCAACTCCTTAATGTAAAAAAATTATAATATAACTTGCAGTGACTCCAGACAAATTATTATACTAATAGAGCCGAAGACTGTGCCTTGCTTTTGGAATGCTATGCTGAATATGTGCAAACTAGACACATCAAAATACAGTCAGGAAAACTGAATTGCTTAAGGTCATATTACAGCTAAAGATCTTGCATTGCCCCAAATCTAAGCCATTTCTTCATTGTCAGGCATTATAGCATGCTTCCTTAAAGACTTCAGCATCAAGCCTATATGTACCAACTACAATACTTTAATGCACATCCCTAGAGTAACTTTTGGGGAGGGAATGGGGTTAACAGACAGCATCTGTTATAGGTCTAGTTGATAGCTCTGACCCTAAATCTTCACAATATTATAATCAATAAAATAAGCTACTGCAGTACTCATGATGCTACAGATGAAACATAGAAAGAGATCAACTTTAATAATCATGAGTAGGAAGTTAAATTTTACTAGTTATTGAGACACAACAGGCTGTGGAGGAGGAGGCATAGTAGCCTTTCTGAATGTAGAACTCTCATATCATAGCTTACAGGTATGTTGATGATTCATACAAAATGACAGAATTTAATTTACTGTATAAATTAAATTGAACCTTCAATTTTTATAATTTCTGTAGCAAGAAAAAAGATCCAATAAAATCAAGTAAGTTTCTTACAATGTGAGACAAGAGAATTTGTATTTACCCTGCAGCCTTTTTAAAATACAGTACATTTATTATGTGATATTCAAAGTAATAAAATTTACTTTTTCATCTATAATAATTTTATTTTAAAAACATAAACAGATAAAAACCCCAAAAGCCCTAAAAGCTGGAGCAATTTAAATCTGATTTGTTGGCAGTAAAGGTTACTTTCATACTTTAGTTCCATTCATAGTTACATAAAAAGATTTTTAGGAAACATGAAGAAATACCTGCCATTATCACATTTATGTGGAGAATATCTTGCTGTCAAAATAAGTATTCACGGTAATTTCTTATTTGTTAAATGAAGGTCTGTATTATGAGTCAGATCTCTCAGATGGTATACGGCTTCTCATTTCAAACTTTCTGATATTTATTTCACCATATTTAGGACAAACTGAACTTGGCTTGATTATTTTCCTTTGAATAAAATTTTATCGATATGAACATGTTATACCACGTCGGAAATTTCTGAAGAATGTGACAATCACTTTTTTGCTCCTCTCTTTTCCACCTCCCTCCTCCTTCCTGTACTTTTTGTAAAAAGAGACATTTATGTATCTGCATATCTGTTCAACTGCAGTGTAGGATAAGTTTCAGAACTTCAGTAGATTTATGCTTTGAAACACAGTGGATCGATGACCTTGTGGTGAGATGAAACATAAAATTTATAGTTAGACTATTTTGGACACAATTTAAACCCTCGAGATAAAAGCTTAGCCAAGCAAGGTGGAAGTCTTTATACATGTTAACTCTCTTTTCCCCCTTCATATTCCTTTCCATGTTCTGTTTTATTTTTCAAAAGGTGTAATACTGGAATTAATTTTCTATAGTATGATCTCTATGAGGTCATGTCATTGTTTTCACTCTAGACTTTCAAAAAAATGTTACAATGATGTTGGTAATAAATTAATTGTGGAAGTGATGTGTGTGATAACAAGAAAATTTGATCTTGCACGTCTCTTAAAAAAGAAAATATATCAAAACTTGCCACTGGTATGTCTTTCTAAGAGGATCTATACAAAAAGAAATTTCATTTCAAACAACAGAATTACTTTTTTTTTGGTTTGTTTTGTTTAACTATTGCTTTGTTTTCTGGCAAGTACATATCTTCACATTTGTTTTGGGTTTTTTTGGGGAGAGGGCCCCAATTTATGCCTCATAAACATAGAATTTTCTGAAGAATGTTTTAGAAAAAAAAAATAACCTTTAATTTCCCTAAATATACAAATGTAGACAAAAAGCCACCTAGTCCATAAAACAGATAGACAGTGAATTCAGCTGCAAAGCCTGGTGAAAATTTCAGCACCAATTCTGTTATAATAATTTAGTTAGGATTTGCAAAGGCCACATTTATTAAATTGTTTAGCACATAAAAAAGAAAGAAGTACTTGATACTCAAAAAATTCTGACACGACAGAACAGTTTTCTAGAAAAATGGCAAAAAACTGTTTCAGAGAAACTTTTTAACAAGTTTCAGTTTGTACTTTGAATTTATGAGTTATATATTCATACATAAAGGACACATAATGATCCAAATGAAGAAGAAGGACATTTTTGCATCTCAGAAGCAAAACGATAAAAAGCATGTTTGTTCTCTTTCTTTTAAAATTGTTCATTCTCTCTACCTACTTCTGCTTAGAAAAAACATAAAAAGGTTAGAGGAGAATAATTTTTTTCTGATTATGCAAGTACCACAGTGCAGCATTAGCATATCTTACTCTCATTCAATAGTCATAAACAGGGATTTGGTTTTTTTTAAAAAAACCCCTAATTTATTGTCATTCTTTGCATAGGGAAATACTCATATTGGGAAGCAAACCTATCAAACAGGATGGTCAGCTGCTTTCTGGAAGGTAATGAGAGTCTCTGTTGTACCCCCACCTGGAGTTGATGAGAACCCCTGAACTGCTGTCCTGCTGTCTTCTCACAACTCATCCGATTCCATGAGTCTGTGGTGCTGTGTCCTGTTGAATCTAGCAGCCCATCTGCAGAGAGGCTGCTGCAGCTTCACGCCTTCAGGCCCACATAGTAGCAAGATTGTACATGTATGCCAAGTAAGCACAAAAACAAATGTTTAAATACACATAAAAGCATATACACATGTACATGGTGGTTTTGTTTCACAAAATAAAAAAAATATATCTTTTATGTATTTTTCTGTCCTTTGTGGGAATGAATAGAAGAAAAAAATTCAAAGACCACAGATAAGTTTTGAAGTTGCTCACTTTTGGTGCTATGTGAGAGGGAATATACTCTGAAAGAATGGAAAAATGTGTCATGTATATGTAGCAGCCTGAAAAACAAGAAAAGAAAATCACTGAAGCATTTTTGTAGGAGAAAAAAATTGTCTAGAAAGATGAATTTGAAGTAGCTAAAGTGTTCAGCTTCAAATAATACAGAATCGAGAACCACTGGGCAGTTATACTAGTTAAGGCTGTAGCAATATATTGCCCTCTGAGCTTACTACAAAATTACAAGCTGCCAGAAATAAATGGTATGCAATGATAGGCTTCCAACATTGTAGAGAGTCTTTCAGGGTCAAAACCACAGGGACTACTTTCACATAAACTCCATGTTGGGGGATTTTTTTTTTATGTGTGTGTGTTACCATGGATATATTAAAAAAAAAATTATAAAAAATTAGTTAACAAGCTGTTCTTATTCTTTGTGTAGTACTCAAAAAAGCAAGGAGCCAAGCAATATTTTCTTGATTTTTTTTTTTAAATTAAGATGACAAATAATTAAGTAAAGCCATAGGGACAACATTAAGGAGAAATGATTGAGTCTAGAACTTATTTCATAATAGTCTTTAAAAAGCAAATTTCTATTTTGAGGTAGCAAAATAGTTTGAGCTTCTAGAACCTCCATGCCTGTGAGGTTTGTGAGAACTGCTTTGTACCAACCATTATGGTTGCAAATGAAATCCACACACTTAGTAAATTGGCAATGAAAGATAATAGTATGTAAAACTGTATTTCAGTATGTAAGAATTCCATAAATAATAATTCTATGCTCAGCAAGAAACTCACTAAACAGGTAGTTCAGAACTTTTTCTTTTGACTGATAACAGCATTGTTTTGTCATTTAAAGAACAGGAAACTGAAGACAGCAGCAGAAATTCAGTTGGTGAATGCCCAAAGTCAATCAGCAGTCCAACAACAGACCTGGAAACAGAAGCTACATCTGTGATTTCCAGCTCTGGCTGGTAGATAGAAATTATCTTGCATGGCTTTTTTTTATATAAGTATTGTAAGAAAAGCTGTATTATTACTTTTATCTATATTATTGATCTTTTTCTTTGATAACACACTGAAGGTAGCTACAAACTCTGCAAGAGCAAATAAGCAGAGCCACCTACAACTTGAGAACACTGGTCTGGTAGGTACTCATCACCTACATGATTTTCCACACCTATGATTCACAAAATGTGTATTGGCTGAGTATTTTAGAACCTGACTGGAGCTACTCCATTTTGCAATAAATCCTTATAGATCTGTTTCACACGGAGATGAAGCAGGAGTGCACAGTACCTAGTGGTTACAATATTAAATCAGAGTGGAAGGACAATTAGTTTTCATTCTTGCTGTCCCGTTACTTCTTATTCTAGAATGTTTGAGAATTTAATAGAACTAGATTTTCCTATGGTATCTGCTATGCTACAGAATCATGTTTGCTCATTTCCTCTAGCTGACTGAATATTTATTTTATCAAAATGGAATTGTCTTCAGGTAGTCAATGAGAAAGCCCCAGTTCAGAAAGCTTTGTAGCTTGTAGCACAGATTATTACAGCTGGACACCTAAAACTGATGAGATACCAGAGCCTATTCTTCCTGAATACACAAAAGAACTTTTCCTGTCTGCTACAAATTATATCTTAAGTCTTTGATGCCTGAAAAAGGCAGCTATAAATTCTAAATGCAGGGAAACATGTCTTCATAATTCCAAAACTTTAAATAGTTAGGGGGATGATGTTTAAAATGAACTCTTTAATGAGTTTTTCCTATAGGTTAGATGTAAAGGTCACCTTTACATCACAGTGGGAATACCTCCTCCCTAACAAGCAACTCAATCTTATTCAGGACTTGTGCCTGTGCTCTCCAGAGACCCCTTCCAACCTCAGCAATTCTATTATTGTATAGTTCTATGATTTAACTAAACAAGAGCCAAGGAAGAGAACATATAGGGCAAATAATTGTCCTATATGAACCTTTCCTTTGAGATACAGGATTTGAAAACTTAATACAGGAAAGCCTATATTTTATAAGAGCATCCATAACCCTACACAAATTAAGATCCTTAGATCTGGCTGGTGTTCAAGGGATTTGAAATTCTGCTTTTTTAAAATCCATCTGATTGCCAGGTATTTCTTGACAAACAATTTTTCAGCCATAGAAAGGTATTTCTCAGTGACAGAAGGTACTAATCTCTTTCTTAAGACTCTGATCTGCAGTGTTTCAGTGTGAGTTAAAATTCAAAACAAAATACATCCAAACCAGACTAAACTGTCTCAATATAATTCAGTAACTTATCCTGAGCAGAACTTTACATTTCTCATTAAGAGTTACTTGTATCATACTGAGCAACAGCAGAAATGGCTTCAGCCTCAAATTTACACTAGTCTTGAGAAGGCATTTACTTCCATCATTTCTTCTACTCAGATGTTGAAAACATTTAGCCTGACTGCAGTATCTGGATGGATTTTTTTTTTTAATAATTGGCTATATTGTGATGTCCAAGTATGTTTAGTACAATTCAGCTTGTATTTTAGAGCAATTATTACTTTCTGTACTGAAAGAAGAGTTCCTTTAATTTCACTCCTGGTAATACAGTTTACCACTACTTCAAATTATTTTATAGGAGTTGAACCAGAGTTATAAAACAGTGATTTCCTTCAGTTTGTTGTACTTTATATAATTTTAAAACTGTACTTCAATAGCTAGTAGGGACACTTCTTGACAATTTCTTGTCATATTTATTTTGCTTGTCTGATTGTTTGTTGTTGTTAGCTTTTTTTTTTTCTCTTCACATTTTACTTGTATTTTAAATGGGAATTCAGAAACCATTTAACTTACTTGAGCTTGCCACAAGCAGATCTATTTCTAGAATTGCAAAGAATGATTTGAGAAGTAAGTCTCTGAGTGAAACTTTAACTCTGCTGGGAATTTTTCAATAATATCCTGATGCCTGCTTCTGGCAATCCACATTTCATTGCTTGAGAACAAATACTTTCTGTTTACAAATGATATATATATATAGATTTAATTTGGTTTCCCCAAAATACAAATTCCTGTTGAAGAAGCAGTCTGACAGACACAAAATCCTGCTGCCAAGTATCTTTTATTCATTCTACTCCATCTTCTATTTTTAAATTATGTGAAATTTAGGCTTAAAAAGGTGATAGATGGGTCACTTAGAGTACAATCTTGCAGTTAGCCACACATCAATTTATCATAACTGAGAATGGATTTACTAAGAGAAGAGCAAAAGATTTCTGAAAGCAAGCGAAGCAGGCTTATGAAAACAGAAGAAATTAAAAAAATATATTAATTTTACAGGTCCCTTTTCAGTTTGATCCCTGTGATAGTAGTTATTGTGAAAATACTAAGTAACAATCATTTAACTGCCGAATTGAAGCATGTTACAATATTTGCTAGGACTAAAACTAAATACCAAAAGTGGATGAAAGATTTGTGTTAGAGTATTTTTGGAAACATATGGAAAAATTATTATACTTTGCAGAAAATACTGAGTAGAAAATGTATAGAATACCTTATGGACACATACAGCATGTCATCACCATATGTTGTCTGAATGTACTCAGGCCAGTGAAAAAGATTGTCAGTAATGAACACTTGTTTCCTTATTTCAGAAAACAAAAAAATTTGCTTCTCCCCATCTCCTAGAGAACTGTGATATCTTAAAATCTCTTTTTGAATGAATGACTACTGATTTTCAGTATGCCACTTAACCAGGGTGGTGAATTCCTTCTGCAACTGACACTTTTCACATGACCTTAATCTCAGTTTACAGACTAAGGAATTATTCCATAGATGACTACAACTTTGACCTTATGCTACATATAAGTAGCATAGTGTTAGGTATAGGATGGGACCCAGTTCTATAGCCAGAAAGCTAAATGTGTGTACAATATCAGTGTTATGTGGTTGTCTAAGCTGCCATTACAGCTGCTGAACATGAATATCTGGTACCATTTAAGACACCCTGAAGTATAACTGGCCTGCAGATGATATAATCATAGAATCATGAAATTATAGAATCATATTTATTGGAAAAGACCTTTAAGGTCATTGAGTCCAACCATTAACCCATCATTTCCTATCCCACCACTAAATCATGTCCCTAAGCACCTCATCTACATGTCTTTTAAACACCTTCAACACTTCCCTGGGCAGCCTCTTTCAATGATTAACACTTTCAATGAAGAAGTTTTTCCTAATGTCCAAACTAAATCTACCCTAGTGCAACTTGAGGCCATTTCCTCTTCTCTTATCACTTGTCATCTGGGAGAAAAGACCAGCCCTCACCTTGCTACAACCTCCCTTCAGGTAGTTGTAGAAAGTGATAAGGTCTCCCCTGAGCCTCTTCTTCTCCAGGCTAAACAACCTTAGTTCCCTCAGCTGCTCCTCATAAAACTTGTGCTCTAGACCCATCTCATCCCACTCGCTGAACAATGAGGGAGGTGAATCGTTCTGATCCCCCACAAGAGGCAGTCCCTCTACAGCTGGGCTGCAGAGGCTGCAATGACTCAGAGGAACAATACAAAACAATTGGTTTTCCCTAACAACAATCAATAAATGGTGCAGATAATGGTGTTTTGGCATAGGTATTATTTTCTTACCAATTACTTTAAGGCACAACAGAACCCTGTATATTAAGCCTATTTCATACAATTTAAACATTCACAAAATATTACTGATGCACATAGATCTTATTACATAAATTCAATATACTTGAAGACAACCAAAAATATATGGATACAAATAAATAAACTAAGCTTTCACTTTAAAAAGATATCAAAATTTTATGTATGCACTTTAGGGACAACTAATACATTCACTTCATGCTTGGTTTTGATAAAGGTCTCATTCAAAATAAAGTTGTAACAATTTGCAGTTTTTGAAAGATTTAGAAAAAATAATCTTGAATTCTTGCCAGCAGCAAATCCCTTTTTTTCCCCGATTAGTTTTAATACCATTTGTTAAATGCAGCACATTAATTTATGGTACATTCAATACAGTTAGATAAATTATAATTAAGAGGCTATCTTGTTTACATTAGGTCAAAACTAGCACACTGAGACTATTAATAGGCAATTCACTCACAGAAAATACTATTATGTACCACCCAGGAAAATAAAATGCAGTTATTATCACTTTTCTATTTGTAGGTTGGTTTTTAAAATTAAATTTCAATAACTGTTTTAGTGTAACTCTGATAATACATGGATCAGCTGTACTCAAGTGAGTTAGAATGTTTATTGCAATGCTGAAAGAAAACTCCAGCTGAACATGGTTATCACAGGGCTTTTTGAGAGATAGAATTGAACTTTACACAATGTTTTAGTAGTTCTACCTACAATTAATATATCCAGACCCCTAAGAGCACTGATTTATCAGATGAGAATTCAGAACTTCTATTATTAAAATTGCTAGTTCCTGTTATTGTATAACTGATACACGATGGTCAAAACTACTGAGACAAATAACAAAATGCTTATTTCACTTTCCAAATAAAAATTACTTTTATATTTGTATCTTCAAATACTTGAGCATAATTTTCCAATTTTATCTACCTATAATATTTTACTTAGTTCCTTTAGATTTTAGATATGTCTGGATATAATAATGGAAAGATTTCCCTAACTCTGTGATCAGCAAATGCATTACATGGGATTTTTTCTTTCACTTATTTCACATTTTAATTAATGTTGGAAAAAAACAGACTGAGAAGACAAGTGATTTTAGACAAGTAAACAAACAGAATTTTTCCAGCCTATGAAGACTACTAAAACATACTTGAAGAAAACAGAGGTGTAAGAAAGAGATAAAGATAGACTAGAAAATTAATAATTGTTTTTCTAGATGAGTAAGTCTTTCATAATATGATACAACCTGAGGAAAAAAATAATCACATTTTTATTAAAAAAAAAAGTCTTTATATGTTTATGTTTGTTGTTTTCTTGTAATTTCTAGATGCTCAGCTACACTGAGCAAATCTAAGGCCTGAGCTAAAGATCAGGATCTACACTAAATAGCCATACTACATTAAAAAACTGAATGATAAATTGTTTCTGAGCAAAGTGCTGGGTTGTAATGGCTGAATCTATAGTCATAAATGAAGTGATAATCAATATCCATAGTGAGCCCATGATTAACCAGATTTACAAAGAGGAGGTAGAATAGAAGAAAAGACAAAAACTTCTTACTAGTTGAAACAGTATGGTTACAAATATTCACAAAATTTGCTTCTAGTTTAGCACTTTAGCTGCAAAGATGTCAGCAAAGAATTTCACTCTGGAAAAACAACCCTGGATAAATCTTAACTAATGACATTTTCTTTGAGAACTCATTATCATATTTCACTTTCTGTTATATTTTACTATAACATAGGAGGCTAAACTGTCCACTCCACAGTTTCCACCTGTTCAGAGAACTTGTAACTTACTTTGTTGTCCACAAGCCCTCCCTCCCTCCCTGGAAGCAACCACATGACTGTAATGAAGCTGAAATCACTACAATCATAAAGTCTTTATAAAAGATCTACTGAAAGTTATATGCAATATGCAGTAAAACTGTAAGTTATAGTGTATCTTTTCACACTCCAGAGACAGGCAATTGGACTAGGTGACCATTTTAAGTCCCTTTCAACTAAAGCTATTCTATTCTATTTTATTCTATTGGAAAGACAAAGACTTCTCTAAAGGAATAATAATAACAAAAAAATAATTAAAGGAGGTAGATGTGAAAGTGTGATGCAAAAGTGTTTTGGAGGCAGAGATGTTTTTATTGCGTACTTGCTCTTTTTAGTGCTAAATAACTATGTAACTCCAGAGTTGAGTAAGATGAAAGGAGACCAGGAATATATGCATAAAATTCCACCTCTAGGCCACAGATGTAGGGGATTGTATGTATGTCTTCCTTGGGAAACTTAGTCTGAGCTATAAGTTAGTATAATGTCCTATGGACTAGGGCACTGGCATCAACACAATGAGATATTATCACCCTCTTCCTTTTTAGATTCTGAGTTATTTAAAATTATGTTCTGTAGCTATATAAAGTGCAAATGTTTGATTTTTGTTTTTGTTTTTGTTTTGGGGTTTTTTTGGTTTTTCTTTTGTTTTGTTTTTTAATCTCAAAGAGAAACACAGTTTTCTCTGAATTTAGAATAATTTTTTTATTTTCTGGAAGACAGAGAAAAAAATAAAGTTCATTTAGTAATTAGGAAGTAAGTAAGTAAGTTCAAGTAGCTCTTGCTGACTGTCCATACACCAGTGTGTAAAGGAGGTGGGCAAATATATCCTTAAAGTAAGAGTGAACAGGTTTTGTGGCTTACTGTGACACTCTATAAAAAAGTGCACACCAGTCAGACAAGAGTGGGATATTCTCACTCTCTACTGCAGGTTGTAAGAAATTAATTTAACACATACTGCAAATATACATGGATATGGTGAAATGAGATAGAACAGATTTTACAAACTATTTCAGGGGAATACATGTCCCTCTGTTATTTCATGATGTTAGAACCTTCTTTCTGCTTTCTTTTCCATTCCTTTCACCTTATTCTCCTGTATGGACACTTACTTTTTAAGGAGAAACAATTTTCCTTGCAGAAGCAGCACTTTGAGTCATCTTCCCACTGCTAACATTTATTTCTCTCTTCTTGTCACCACTCATTCTTTATTCCTTTATTATTATTTTATGTTTTTCAAGAAGTTCATTATGGTTGGTTAATAGTAGATTAGATTGGAAACATTAAAATATTTCTTCTTATAGTCAGGTTTTGCTTTCAGTTCCACATCTTAATTCCAGCTGGGTTGTTTGGGGGCCTACAACTGCCATTTCCATTGTCATTACTTTTGTGGGTACCAATGAAACAGATAGGGAGGTATATTTTTTTTTCCCCAAGGTAAAATAGCTTAAATGGAAATCAACATGTTAAAACTAAAAACTTGGAGTCCCATCAGAGATAAGCAGATAGTTATATTCCTGAGATAAATATTGCATAAATTTTAACAGTTTTGAAAACAGTTATATTTGAACTATGTTTTGTCAGAGGGTACAGAACATATGATGCCTCCTGAACATCTTATGTACAGCAAGGAGTGCCTGAAAAGAAGTTTTTATAGACAAAGACTTTATGACAAGCAAACAAAGAAGCAGACAAAAATACATGCTTTGAGTAATTACTGTATTCTTCTTGGGTAAAAATTTTGTTTTACTACTTAAAGCCTCAACAACTACACTTTAGAATGATATGTGATTTTTTAGGCAAGTACAAATGATAGTATAGCTGTTATTCAGGAAGTAAGTGGTTAGATTATTTGTATATGGATCTGACATTACAAAATTATCAGTAGGGATCATTTCAATCATATCTACAAGTGGAGACTATTTTAACCACTATAAAAGGTTTCCATGTTCTACTTCCTTTATATTACTTTAGACTTCTGAATTATTATTCTCCTTAGTTGCTGTGTATGTCTTAAATTAATGTTCTAAGCATTCTAATCTGCAATTCTGTGCTGAACTTAGACATCATACGTTTGGTGTTTTGTTTTGTTTAATGCATAAGTCCCAGTCTGTGACATTAATCGTGTATCATTCCTTCTTACTGAGCCGCAATTCAGTTGTAACTCCTCTTTCATCATATTTCATTATGACCCTGTATTTATTTTTGGAACTAGAAGCAAGTAGGTGCTAGCAAGGAAGCCTCATATCTAGAGAAAACATCACCTTCAGTTTTTGCGACCTGCAAAGGGAACACATGATGCCTGTGGCCTCATTTTGAATAAATAGTTTGGGTATAGTGTATACATAGTTCTTGTTCTTTGCTACGGGTCTGCTTTCTTCACATTACAGTAAACTGCTTTTCATCACATGCTTAGTTCACACAGGAAGTGAATCAATTGATGTCAGGAATGTGGACTTTATCCATGTACTTAATCATGTATTTTTCTTCAGAAATGTATAAGGTTTTGAGCTGGCAATACAAAACCAGCAATTATTATCTTAAGTGAGACTACGGGAAATTTCAAAACCTGAAGACAGAATTCTGAATCTTCAAGTCAAATGTTATTTACATACTAACATAAAGATGTAAAAGCCTGATTTCCCTCTTAGTATGCAAAGACATAGTAATGCCTCAAAAGTAAATGCCTAAATAAATATATTAGAATTTATAACAAATTACAAACTTAATCAGATTTGACAATTTTATTCTCTAAATTTTACTCTCTAAATTTTTCCAGAAAAGAAGATGGAAACATTTGGGGCATTTGTTAAGAAGCAAGTGAGACCATCTGCTATGGGAGGCATGTCATTGTGCAGATCAGTGGGAGAATAGCTTTAAGGGATATTCAAAAGAATTTCTATGTCGAACTGAGTAATGACTCACAAAGAAAAAACTCGTGGGGTTTAAACAAGGGGGAATGTGTGAAAAGTTAGGCCTAGGAGAGAAAAGAGTTAGTTTTGTTTGTTCCCTAATGGTGAATAAACCGAGAGTTTCGTTATACTGGGAGGAAGGATTCTAGCTCAGATTTTTTATCTTTCATATGTTCCCTTAAGACATTTTCTATGCTTCAGTGAATATTTTTTTTTTTGTTTCACTCAAACCAAATTAAAAAGCAGTATCTCTTGAAGCTATTATTTAAACATTGCAAACTGTACACCAAAAAAACCCTGTTGGTTTTCCATATCTGCACCTACTTGCATTAAATATTATTAATAGATTTTAATAGTTAACTATGGGGAGATTTTAATTTCTATTATTTATATCTATTATCTCGTTTTACCAAGAGAAAAAGGGCTAATGCAGTAATAGTAGTATCCTTTTCAGTATTATTTTGACCACTATGTCAAACTTCCAAGCATCATCACAATAAATGAAATTAACTGCAACACATCAATAATCTTTGCCAGAATAAAGAAACACATTTAGTATTTCAGAATACCTCAGTGCTTCATTATGAGAGAAGGATTTTATGACATGAAAAAAATGTCTTCTAGAGAGCCATCAGGTCAGTTCAGGACCCCGATTTCTGTATTTTAGTGTCAGAATCCACCAGAAGGAAAGCGAACTGTCACTGGTTTCTGTTGCCTTGGCAACCTGTGTTGCCAAACAACAGGCTGGGTACTTTCTAGCAGGTATAAACTTTCAGGCTGCTAACAGACTGACAGCAGAAACAATACCCTTTGCTGGATGCTTTACTGATAGCAAAACAAGATAATATTTTGCATATTTTTTCACCAACCTTGCTGTTCTTTCACATGTGCTTTGTTGGTAACATTAGCTGTAATTAGTCTGAACTGTAAATCCTGCTCTAAGAGTCTTACTTTGGCTGCATAATATTTTCTCAAATCCTCTTGATAACACTTTTTTTCACACACAGTCTTCTGTAGAATGGCAGATTTTGTTGGGATGGATGAAAAGAACAAGTGACTACTTAATTTTTTGTTTAATTTTGTTGATTTAATCTCTGATTAAACATTAATCTATTTGCACCTTGTCTGTTTGTGGATGATACAGTTTTAAAATATTTATAACAATGATAACTGGGTAGAATTAGGTACCCCTATCTACAGTGCAAATTTAAGAATAAATATGTCTGTTCCTGTAATTGTCATGCCAATAAGGGCTACCTCTGGTGGGGATGGAGCTTTAGACAAGCCTGTCTGGAGCAGATGGTACAGTGCTTCTCTCTGATCTAAGACACACTATTATCTACAGACACCCAGGTGGGAGTCCTCTGATCAAATGTAGATACCTGAATTTAAACTAGCTGCCCTAGGTTCTTTTTATTGCCAATGAAGAGAAATAGACACTGTTAGGAAGAAATTTATTTCAACCTAAAGTAGTCTAATAAACTCCAAAAGATGAACTGTGCTCTATATGTTCGTATTTCTCTCCATTGGATATAAAAGAAGCTTAGTGCCCTGCTCAGGCACAGAGGTCTACTCACTGTCTAAAATTGGGTGAGCTGAACACTTTTTTAAGGTTTATGAAGACCCCAGTTATCATTGCCCTGGCTATTAACTGAGTCTCATTTTGTGACTCTCCTGGCCACAAATTTTTTGTTCTCAGTTTCGTTAGTAGACTCATTAGTCACTCTCAGACATGGGTTAAGTTAATCATGAGTCATTTAACTTGCTTTAAAATACTAGACATCTGATTTTCAAACAAATTGCCCCATGGGAAGGCATTTCTATGCTATTATTTCCAAATACTGGTACTACTTTCTTTGAATTCCTTCCAGTGCTGTGTTTAAGTTATGTTTGGGCATCAACTCAAAATGCAAATGCACAAATAAATTTGTCTTCCATACATCTATCTGCATTTGAATTGAGTGTCTATGTTCTGACTATAATTGATGGAGATAGAGAACTCAATGCAGGTGCCAGCCTGTCTTCACCTACTACCATTTCATGTTCTATAGGGGAAGAGAAACATCAACACAGGCTTGGCAGATGTGGTGCAGGAGCAATGGAAGACCTTTACCTTGTTTATACAGCTGGAGGCCAGGTGATACACCTATCTTAGGATGCCTAAAAAGACTTAGAAATTCATTACACTGGACACCAAGTATTTCCCCTAGTAAGATATTCAGCTGACCAGTTGTAGATGTATCCTTTCAAGTGAACACACCAGCTCTCTCTGTTTTCACAACATCATACAATAGTTCCCCGACAACTGGTAAAAAGCATAAGGCACTGTAATTTAGGCCAAGCTATAATGCAAAATATGGTGCTCAACGGTAAAGTTTTTGTTAGCTTTTGTTGTGAACAATTCTATCAAGATGGGTATGGTGACAGTGTTTGGAAAGGAGGTGAAGGAACCCTTTGCAATAAATTACAAAATCAGAGTGTTAATTGCTTATCTGGAGGTCTGTTTCCCAGAACTGTGGCTGTTCTGGAAACAGTCAATGGCTGCTGAAATCAAGGAGGGTGCAAACACTGTGTGTGATAAGAATTGACTCTAAAGGACTGATATCTCCTTATTGTCTACTATTTTGTTTATGGAAGATTTGATTCATCTCTGGTTTTAAGTCATAAATAAATGAGTGTACATTTGTTGAAACTGGTTCTGTTATTTTCTGTTAATTGATTAACTATATGAATTCAGTCCTGCGTGGATGTACCACAAATGCTGTAATGCACTTCCACTGTTTCTGTAGGAAGCTGGTGAGGAAAAAGCTTAGTTAGTTCTGTGTGCTTTCAGTGTGCCCTCACGTGAATGCCATTTTCTTATTTTCTAGGACACCTGGGTCATTTCTTCACCCCCACCCCAGCAACCTTGGAACCTCAGCTGATGTAAATTGGCAGAGATTTGTTGATTTTATTGGCATTGTATTAATGTACTTGAATTTAGAGTAGCTCTAGAGTTGTAGGAAGTGACTATATAGAACTAGACACCTTCAGTATATATTCAAGACATCAAACTTCTATGTCAAAGATATAGATGCAGCTTTCTCCTCTGGGAAAAGGACTCACCAAATATGCACAGCATATCACACATATATTTCAAAAATGTGCCGTCAAAAGCATAGTGCTTTGTCCCTTTGGGTTCAGACTACTGATATTTTTGCAATCCTTTTCCTTTATCAATCAATGATCACACAGTTTTTTTAGAGGGCTAATTGTGTTTTTTTTTCTCTCTTTCACTTGAAAGTAATTAAGCGGGGGTTTATTTATTTATTTTATATTCTGGTTTTACTTCTTTAAGTTCACTCTATTTCTCACTGTTTCTGACAGGAAGTAAATCCAAAATAAAAGATAAAATAAGTAATAGCTCGGGATTGCTCTGTAGAATGGCAAACAGAGAGGATTCTGGTTTATGAAAATAAAATAATTTCCTCTGCAAGATCCAAAAGTCTCACTCTACTGCCACAGTTACCAATACATATGTTCTGGATGGGAAAAGTATTTCATACCACTCTTCAGTAAGGTCTTAGAATCCTTTTACCTTTCTTGTAAAATAATCAAAGAAAAGTGGCTAAGACTATAGATGAAGAAAATGCATGTGATCATTCTCCATTTATGTCATTTATATACCTTTTGAGAAAGAATGCATTAATATATGATTTTTGTTAAAGCCATCAGTAGAACATTGGTCCAAATAAACTGTGCATATTCTTTGTCTAACATCTGAAAGTTAATTGCAAGAAAATCAATATAAATTATTGAAATTATTTATTAAAACAAAACAAAGTAAAACTCTCAGGAAAACACCAAGAAATAATATACAATAAAAATATTAATGTTTTACCCTTAAAAAATGTACTTTCATGAAAATCTAAGTGATGTGCTGGCACTTGTTGCTTTTGTTTAATTTTTTTTCTGTGAAAAATGTCTAAATTGTGCTGTCCTCTTTCTGTACTGATAAAAGGGGGAAAAAATAACAAACCCAAACATCTTGGATGCCTCATTTTGCTGAACCAGTTTCTTATTAAATTCTATCAAAATATCCTATATTGTACCTGCTTAAATATTCATAACATGTGCCAGAGGTATATAGTGCTTGTTCACATTTTACCACGTGGATACTGTATGCTCTATACAAAAGGAATGACTGTCTGCTGCAAACTGCCATGGTTTGGCTAATGCAGATGGGGGAAATGGTATCTTATGTCAAGGGGGACACTACTTTCTGTTTCCTCTAGAGCACCTCTGCCTGCTTACTGAAGAGATGTTTTCAGGATGCAGTGCAGGGCAAAAAGAAATCCACCCAGAACATGAGATCCTTCAGCAGGACTTCAGACTGGCAGACTCCTCAGGCTGTGATTAATCTCAACTGAGCTGAGACTGAATGCACTGAATGCAGCTGCCCATGGATACCTGGCCACTTGGAAAGACAGAAGTGCTTGTTGAGGGGACTGAAAATTAATACTGTTGCAAAAGAGCAGTTAATATTAGATAAGCAAGAGCAGAGCAGAAGTGGACAAGACGGTGGAAGAGGAAAAGCTTTCAGCAGCACCAAAGTGACACTGGTTTTGAAAGCCTGCTGAAAAACGTAAAATGTAAGCAGCAGGAGGGCTTTCCTGAAGCATAGATCAAAGCCACAACCAAGCCTCATCAGTGACAGAGAAGAGAATTTTTTTTTTTTTCTAGAAATCACTGGACTAGCAAGACATGCAGAGGAAAGCATTTCTTACAAAGACATGGTGGGCAGTGATTTTTAAGACTTTTTGTTTAATCTGTTTCACCTGAGGGGTTAGAATTTTATCCAATTTTTTAGTTTACTTGGTGGTGGTTTCACTTCAAAGTTCTGATCAACATTTTTCTTAGAGAGTGGAAGAACGTGGAAATTTGTACACTTCCTTTAAAGATAATGAAATGAAGAAAGACCACTTTTTTCCTCTCCATCCTCTGAAAAAGTTGGAAATTCAGAATAATTTGTCTAGTTTTACGTTGACATTAAACATATTTTTCCTGGTTGCTTAATCAGTTTAACGTGTGATCTTACACAATTCATGTTTTGTTGTAATGCATCTTGAGAAGAATGGACATGTGGTCCATCCAGACTCAGTATTGCGTTGGCATGTCTGGGTTTGCCCTAATATAATCAGGCCTGAGGGGCGAGCAGAGACATGTCAAGGCAGAGCAGGCTTGC
>JAAGNO010030964.1:53836-106655 GCA_033439905.1 Ceryle rudis
CGTGGCGTGTGTTTGTTTTTTTTTTTTTGGTTTTTTTTTTTTTTTTTTTTTTTTTTTTTTTTTTTTTTTTTTTTTTTTTTCTGCATGAGACTCTGCTTTTTGGTAAAACAAGAAAATCCTTCTGTCCTTCTCATTTGTAATTTCTCTAGTGGTTATTTGAGTTCTGCCTTTCTTTTCCTAAATAAAGTTGGGAGTATACTAGGACATGTCTGGAACAAATGTAGGGTGGCTATTTAACTGCATTAACCTTCAGGAGTCAGGCAAAAATAATTTCTTTTTCAGACTTATGTCAGGACACACATTTTCTAAAGATTTAAACCACAGTGTTGAAATGGACATACAGTCTGCCCACAAACAATGTAACCCTGAAAAACACTGCACCAATTCCTCTACTGTCTCCTTAAGATAAGCGCTATTTAAATTCATTAATTTCCTGGGAAATGATGTTCTGATCTGTCAAGGTAAATAGGTACTGAGGGATGCAAAATTAATCAAGAAAAAGGAAATGAGGTCTTTTTTTTTATGTTGCTTTCTATTAAAGAAGGCTCTCATTATTATAGCAGACTAAAGCGAAGTCAATTGGCCAAAGATGGAGGAGGAACAGAACTTAGAAGCCGTCAGAAAAGGGCCTGGCTGGATAACTCTTCTCTAAGACAGAGGAGAGGATAATCTTTTGTGGGAGACTAAATTTCATGAGCATAAACGTTAAGGCATTCAGTAGAAAGTTCTTTTCTTTTTGTCCTATTTAGGAAATGCAAAAGAGAGAGTCAAAAAATGCCTTCAAATTAATGCCTTAGATTTTCAGAGGGCATTGTGCAGCTGAGATCTTCAGGTGCACTGAATTTTTTCTTTCTCAGCACTAGTTACACAGAGAGTTAAGGTGTTTCAGTTTTGAAAAACTGTTACTCTTTTGTTCAAGCCCATATATGATCATGTATTTACATCTCCTTTCAGTTCTAGTCATGGTAATGCCTTAGTTTCAAGGGCTTTTATTTTCCTTGACATTTTTGTATAGTTAAAAACACTTGGATATCTTTTTCAATTTCATAAGGAGGTTTATAGGAACTGATTTCCTCATAATATTTGTTTTGCTTTGTAGTGCCTTGTATTCCCTAGTTCTTACTTATGACCTTTCATGCTAGAGAGATTACACCTAAACAGACAACACCTCAGCCTTCAGAGAAGACTTTCACCTCAGAAAAGAGGTGAAATAAAAGTGGAGGCAACTTAGGATTTCCATAACTTTCAAAGGTCTGCAAGTCTCTTGTGCTATCTTAATGAAAAAAAAGTGTCTGCTGAAATTCCTGGTCATGCACTCATGTGACCTTGATGGCACTCTTTCTTTTCAAATAACAAGATCCATTTTTATTTAGGAACATTGCTTAACTCAGATGTTATTAGTCTCACTTGAAAGCTTGACTCTGTTGCAGGCACTGAATATTTTGACGTTTAATTTTTTCCTCTGGCTTTAGCCCCAGGAGCCTGAGGGCTCTTCTATCTTATGAGAGGGGTTAAAGCGGGAATATATAGTTATAAGATCCTCTGAGTCTGGCTAACATGAGACCCATAAAAGTGGGTCCCTGCAACATCTGAGTGACTGACAAGGTAATAGGATGCTGTCTCCATGACTACTCTGTCACTCTAACCCCTGTAAATCTTCCCTGCAGTTGAAAGAAGCTATCTAATTCCTATATCTGCACAAAGTAATAGCATTCTTCCATCTAGATGGCCGAACAAACAGATCATGACACTGATCTTGTGCAAAACTGCATATTTGTTTATTTGTTTGTTTGTTTGTTTGTTTTCTTGATTTATACATTGGGTATATCAATTTGCATTGCTGCATGAATACCTGTGCTGATAAATCGGAATGTGTAGCTGGGAGCAAGAAGAGAAGTGTGACCATCCTTTTCGACAGCAGCATGAATTCATGCCAATTAAAAATTGCTATGTAGCTGTGTTCTGACTCAAGCAACCAGGTCATAACAATTTCTATACAACCCTCTTCAAAATTTCACCTGTTCTTTTCATCCTAAGAGAAGATTAAAGAACTGACTTCTGAGAGGGAAAATGTCTCCTGCAGTTAGTCTTCCCATGACCTGGGAGGGCAAGACTTTCAATTGCCATCCCATAGGCTGTATGAAGCTAGCTCTCTTTAAACAAGCCATTGTTTTTATTAATTCAAATGTGAGTCCAACCAAGAAAGTACTCAGTAACAGTGCCTTTCTTAAGCTTCTTCCACCCAAGTTGCTACTCTGAATGCTATGCTATTCAAAGTGTTAGTAAACTGAATTCATACTTTAGTTTAAAATAGCTAGAGAAAATCTGAAGTGAAATTCAATGTGTAAAACATTCAATCAAAAACTAAATTGCAATCTCATTTGTGGAGCAATTCCAAGAAAATGCAAGTCAGTCTGATAACAAGAATGCAGAGTGATTCAGGCTGAACAATTTATTTTTCTTAAGGGATAAATGAAAATTATGTTCTCAGTGCCAGGCACGTTCCATTACAGGCGTAATTAAGGCATTGATTCTGATCTAAATTAGAAACACAAGAAAAACAGGACAATAGGAGATTTGCCTTTGACTTCAATGTAGTAAGTAATTAACCCTTAAATTTTATCATTTTTATTATCATTATTATTTGGGTACAGCACCCTTTCCCCCATAGTCTTACAATAGAAGAAGCACATTCTGAAACATTTTCAGGTGAATTTTAACATTAATGGGAAGTATTGAAGAAGTGTACAAGCCTCCATTACTACTTTGGTCTTGTGGACTCAAGAGCGTTTCCTGTATCTCTGATCCATATGTACTCTGGCTTCATTTTGACAGCATGGTGGATTAAGAATTGTGTGAAAACAGTCATCCAGCACACACTAAAGAAAAGTCTGTGTGCAAGGGCATAGGTGGTGTTAGTCTTCTCTAGCAGATCCCTTTTGACTAGATATGTAAATCTTCCATATGGAGCAGGTGCCTATGTGAGCCAAACCCTGGACGTAGGTGAACAGCTTTAAAAATCTCATTCTGTAAGTCAGTGAGCAACTATCTCCCCTGAAAACCTGTTAAATTTGTATCTTAATTTCTGTCCCTGAAACATGGACTGCTGGTGGAAAATCAGAGACCTGCAGAGTATCCCATTCCATATGTTTGCAGATAAGCGTAAGTATCAAATAGACTTGGTGTATACCTGCACAGGAGCTTCATTCACCTCTAGATAAATATTTATTTTTTTAGTTCTTTTTTGTTATCATACCATAATCACTTTAAGCAGGTTTTTGAAGATTTTTTCAGCATCAAGGATATTGAGGTTTTCATAAAAACTTTCAATGGCCTATCTTAGACTGATTCCCTACGTTTTTCTTCGGATATGATGTGTCTCAGACAGGTGAATTCAACCAAACAACTATGAATTTCTCATTTTACTTACTGGGAAAGCAAGATAAAGCATCCACATAAAGAGGTATTGTCACTAAAGAATAAAGAATAACATAGACAAATATTTATTTTCATTATTTAATGGACTTGTTTGGCCATGACCTCTGTTCTTTAGTTATTTGCCTTCCATGTTCATTTGAACAAACAGATTTTATTGGAACAAATGCTCAGAGAAAACTAAAAGTCATAAATATTTGCAGAGGCCAAACATTTAATTCAGAAAAAAAAAACTGTGAGAGGAATTCTTTCTCATTTACTGTGTGAGAGATCACAGTAAAATATACAAAAAATCCCTACAAAACAAGGCAATACTTGTCTGACCTGAAATCAGAAGTTCCAAGGACTAAATATATTTAAAAGAATTGTCACAGTTTAGTGTCAGGGCAGCCCCTTAGATCAATAACAGACGTTCGCTATTAACCCCCCTCCTTCCCCAAAGGGGAAGAGAAAGGGAATAAGGGAGACTCAGCCATTAGAAAATGAAACTAGAACAGCTTTAATGAGAATAATAATAATAATAGTAAAAATAGAATATGTACAAATACATATGAAACCAGTACGAACCCAACCCTCCTGATGGTAATTACATCACCGTCACCACTGATGCTGTGGAGCAGGCACCAGGGGGTCCCAGCCTGGGCCTTGCAGCAGACGGGAGCTGTGTTCAGGAGCTGGATTCTGGTACCGGATTCAAGAACACACCGATTGGGATCAAAAGCAGAACAGACAGAGTCCTCCTTGGATGCTCTGAGGAAGGAACCAAAAAAGAGGACCTGACCAAGCCAAGCAAAGCTGGCAAAGCAGTCCCAGAGGGGAGAAGAGCCTGGAAGCCCCCAGAGAGAGAGCAAGTGAGCAAGTGAGCAAGCTAGCTACAGACTCTCCAGATCCCGCTTCTTTATGCCTAATATGATGTATATGGGATAGAATACCTTGTTGGTCAGTTTGGGGTCACCTACCCTGTCCACTCCTCCCTGCAGGTGCAGCCTTTCACTTTCCTGCACCCCCAATGTGGTACACAAGGCCCAGCAGTGACCTTGGTCTGCACACCAATCCTTGGTAGTAACTCTAAACATGAGAAGCTCAACATGAGCCAGCAGCGTGCTCTTGCAGCCCAGAAAGCCAATCATATCCTGGGTTGCATCAAGAGAAGTGTGGCCAGCAGGTCGAGGGAGGTGATTCTCCCCGTCCACTCTCGTGAGACCTCACCTGGAGTACTGCATCCAGTTCTGGAGCCCCTATTAAAAGAGGGATATGGATGTGCTGGAACGTGTCCAGAGATGGTCCGCAAGGATGATCAAGGGGCTGGAGCACCTCTCCTATGAGGACAGATTGAGAGAGTTGGGGTTGTTCAGTCTGGAGAAGAGAAGGCTCCAGGAAGACCTTATTGTGGCCTTCCAGTATCTTAAGAGGGCCTACAAGAAAGCTGGGGAGGGACTTTTTAGGCTGTCAGGCAGTGATAGGACTAGAGGGAATGGATTAAAATTAGAGAAAGGTCAATTCAGGCTGGACATTAGGAAGAAGTCCTTCACCATGAGGGTGGTGAGACACTGGAACAGGTTGCCTGGAGAGGTGGTGGAGGCCCCATTTTTGGATGTTTTTAAGACCAGTCTGGATGGGGCTCTGAGCAACCTGGTCTAGTGGGAGGTGTCCCTGCTATTGGCAGGGGGGTTGGAACTAGAAGATCTTTAAAGTCCCTTCCAACCCTGACGATTCTATGATTCTATGGAGTGTTACCAGTGCTAGCAGCAGACACTGTCTGTGAAAACAGGCTGCTAACTTCAGAAAGTGCAGTCAATCAGAAGATCTAAGCTGAAAAGTAGAATCACTGAATGGAATTAGTTCTGTTCTCACTGAAACCAGGACAAGAATGTACATGCAAAGACATTATGATTTGCCTGATAGAATGCATAAGAGAACAGAGCTGATGTTTAGTGTTGTATAGAATTTATAAAACAAACAAAAAACCCCACAAAGAAACAAAATTTTGTTTATAAAACAAAGAAACAAAATTTTGAAGTAAAACTGTTTTTCAACTGGTTTTTTTGAGTACACCTTGAAACGCTTTAGTTTTGCTCATTTCACCAAAAGATTAATGGTCTGAGTTTTCAGTTCTATGTTTTTTGGTTTTAGCTGATTTATTTCCTATAAAGGACAATATATTTTGATTTTGAAATGAAAAACCTTAATAATCAATATTACTCTTTAAATTTGATATTTTCCTTAGGGGAAAAACAAACAAAGAAACACATAAAACCACAAAAAAAAAAAACCAAAAACCAATTTGCTCCAAAGTAATCTAGCCAAAATCTAAATCTTTAATATTAGCAACAAAGGAATAAAAAACAGTGTGAGTAAAAGAAGACTAGTGTATTTTGGTGCTTTTAAGTTACTTCTAAAACATTTTTTGTATAGCTCTTTTCAAGGCTTCCTATACTTTAAAACTCTCAAAAAAATCTTCTTTCCTGTGAGCTCAGGTTCAATACAGATAAACTTTCATAGAAACATACACAGAGAAGTCATACACATGGAAATTATGGAAACAAATTGTAATTGATTATGCTTGATTTCTGAGAATGTCTTTTTTCGTCTTTTTAAGAGTAGTTGAAAACTCAGCCTCATGAACCAGCAAGGTGACTAACTTTTATATAAAGATGAGCTGGCTAGCTAACTAAAGGTCCACATACACACAGGTTGACCTGCTAGAAGATCCATGGAGAGGGACCTTGGAGTACTGGTGGGCAACAGGTTAACCATAAGCTAACAGTGCACCCTTGGAGCCAAGAAGGCCAGTGGTATCCTGGGGTGCATTGAGCAGAGTATGATCAGCAGGTTGAGGGAGGTTCTTCTCCCCCTCTCTTCTGCCCTAGTGAGGCCACGTCTTGGAGTACTGTGTCCAGTTCTGGATTTTCCACTTCAAGGAAGTCAGGAAACTACTGGGAGAGTCCAATGGAGGGCTACAAAGATGATTAGAGGATTAGAATGTCTCTCTTACAATGAAAGGCTAGGAGACATGAGTCTATTTAGCCTGGAGAAGACTGAAAAGGGATATCAATGTTTATAAATATCTAAAGGGTGGGTGTCGACAGGATGGGGCCAGACACTTTTTGGTGGCGCCCAGTGATAGGGCAAAGGGCAACAGGCACAAACTGGAAAACAGGAAGTTCCAGCTGAGAAAAGGGAGAAATTTCTTTATTGTGATTGTGACAGAGCATTGGAACAGGCTGCCCAGAGAGGCTGTAGAGTCTCCTCTAGAGATTTTCAAAACCTGCCACACATGTTCCTGTGCAACCTGCTCTAGGTGAGCCTGCTTTGGCAGGGGGATGGATTAGATGATCTACAGACATCCCTTCCAACCCTTACCCTTCTGTGATTCTGTGATAAAACAAACATCTGCAATTCAGGCTCTTTGTTGTTGTACTTCCTTTTATATCTTTTTGTCAAGAAACATGTTTATTTTACCACACTCTTCTAGGCATGTAACAAATCCTATTTTATGAAGTGAAAACTTTAAAGACCATACATACAGTGTGTGGAAGCCATATGCATTAAGTAGCTTAGCATTCTAAACAGAAGGAAGTTAGATCACTTCTGACCTTACTGACTTGATTAGAGAGGAGATGAAACATGAGAGTTTTAATTCTTTGCATTCTCCTATCAGTTCAATTTTTGGTTGTTTTCTCTGTGTTTTATTTATTTATTTATTTTAATAACTTTTGTTGAAGTGACATAGGATTGGTTAGATGTTCCAACGATTTCATGTATTTATTGTTCTCATCTCTTGTTGAGCACCTGCAGGTGACATGTAGTTGGAATGCTCTTTTGATCTTTTACTACTTTATTGTATATTTCAGGATTGGGTTATCTACTGACTAGCTATTAATGTATTGATTTTTCCTTTTGTTTTGGTCATTTGCTGTTGCCTTCTGAAGGCTAAGTAAGTTACAAGCCAGTGTCCTGCAACTCAGACTGAGTGTCTGAAACAGGGCACACTCACAGGGTAGAAATCCACATCGTTAAAAAGTAGTGTTCTAGGAGCAGCAATTAGCTGTGCATGATTAACTCCTAACCTGTTAAATGGCTGGTTCAGATCTCCTGCTGTCAGTAAACAACCAGGGGCTGATTAAAAGCCTTGTTATCATTCCAAAACCATTGGATGTATTCATGTGCTAGTTTTGACCTCTTTTTTTTCAATTCTATGTGTGTTTCTGGAGTAGGTTACCAATTTCAGTAGTGGAAATAAAAGAGTAATTCAACATGCCTGACCTACAATGGAATATCCCAGCTGAATATGAAAGACTCAGTGTCTTACCTGTCATTATTTCATAAATCTTTTTTCAACCCCGCAATATACTTACTCTCTCTGTATCTCACTCTGAATCCTTAATTTTTTTTTTTCTTTTTCCTTTAATCAATACTAGTGCTTATAGCAGAGCGTGGATTGACACTATCGTAAGTAAAAATAGCTACAAAACATTCATAACACTACACCAGGAATAAGGTTTTTCATGGTGCTTAAATAGTACCTTAGCTCTAGTCTTAAAATAGTTGAATTGCAAAGCAGATATCAGTCCAGTACCAGTTTCTAGATGGATCGTTTGTGATTGCTCTTATGAAGTAAATGGGAATTATCAGTTAAGTTCACATTATCCACCAAACAGCTTGTAAGTTGTATAGTTTGTGGTTAATAACAGCATTGGCTAGATTTGAACCAGTGACCTACATGGAAAATTTGTTCAGCTTTAATATAAGTTTTCTACATCTATTGGTCTCATAATAGCCTTCAGTTTAGTGAGAACATGATAAAAAACATCAAGTTGTTGATGACTGTTGAGACAAGAAGTTAGCAACAGAGTTTGATAACAATTGTTTAAGAATCTCCAGAGCAATTTGAAGAAAGAACAACTACATTTTCTTAAATTCTTCAAAAATATACATACAGCTCCAGAAGAGTATATATATAACAGACTCCATTGATTTTGTGTGAAAGAGAGGTATTCTGGCACATCTTCATCCAAGAAGCATTATACCTTTGTAAAGATACATCCTTACTGTCACTCTTTATTCAGATTCCTGCTCAGCTTCATCTAATGCTTTGAAGTAATCCTAAGGACCTAAGAAATGCCATGCTGGGTGAGGCTAGCCCAGGTTTATCCAGCCCAGGAGATGTTATTTAGGGAAAGCATGGAAGTCTAGCCATTTTTGGAATTCAAGTCTCCTTGCTCTCCCCCCACATGCAGAACATCTCTGTAAGAGATGTTGTAAAGTACATCCTTGCCCAGCTCTTTTAACAGAGGTGTGTTGGTACACACCTCCTGTCTGTGACTGTTTTTCATCTCTTCCTGAACTTCCTGGTGCTGTCTGCTTCCCTAGCTTCCTGGGGCAAAATCTACAGAAGTTCACTACTGTCTGTATAAAGATGTATTTTAAACTAACATCCTGCCACCTTTAGAGAATATCCCCCAGTTCTGTACAGTAACTCTGTGGTAAAGAGACATCAAAGTCAAAAGTGGCTAAACTCAGACACAGCTTCTGTGAATTCCTGTTTGGAAAAGGAATGTTGCCTTTGTCATGTGCCAAGCTGCATAAGTTAAAATCTGCAGACACAGGAAGCATAGCTGCAGCTGTAGAGGGGATTATGCATCTGCTATGAGGTCAACATGAAGAAAGAGGATAACTACCCTCTGTGACAGCCTGTCTGTGACAATGGAATTGACCAAGCACTGAAGGGGAGAGCCAAAATTTTATTAATGGAAAACAAAACAATGACACTCAGAACTCCTCAGCCCACAGCCACGGGCTATAGATCTGTCTCTGCAGGAGAGCATGTCGATGTCCCCTCATACCATTACTACATCAGACCTGCCTTTTACTGTCTGTGCTATCCTGGGTAGTTTACATTAGGTTAAAATGGGGTTCTTATCAACCAAAACATGAAGGCAGATCCCAGAATACTAAAACTAATTAACTAACTAAATAAAATGCAATTCAAGAAATAGAATGAAGTATCTTGTTGGTGATTGTCCTTTTTCTGGTATAGTGATAATAGAGTAAAGCTCATCTGTGCAGCACACAAAGTTTTTCAGGGCTAATCTCAGTGTGGTAAGAATTCTCACAGGAACTGGGAATCTTCATGGTTTTGAATGGAAGGCACATTTCTTTGACCTTGCTTTCTTTAACATAAGCAGAGAACAGTATTTGGGAGGGAAAAGGTGGAAAAAAATCCAAAGGAGACAAACAAATAACTTGTAAAACAAAATGATACATTGCACCACTATTCATGAAGGAGAGATGAGGAAAGAACAATCAGTATTTGATAGATGTTAGTCAAGTGTTGGATGTTAGTTAAGGTGCTTACGTGATAAGAGTGGTATAAGAATCCATTTCCAATTGAATAGCTACTCCAGTCCCTGAGTGTTAGACATAGTGATATGTTCCTTTTAGTCACTGACACTAGAAAACCTGTGGTAGACATGCAACTCAGTAACCCAGGAGCTCCTATAGCATAGCTTGATAGTCAACAGGATAATTCCTTACGGAAAATAGTCCTGGGTATACAAATGTTTTAGCAGTTAAGTTCTGTTTAGATCTCACACAACTTTTGCAAAGCTGTTTTGCACATCTTTCACTGATTAATTTCTCTTTATTCTTTTCTCAAACTCTGACTTTCTGAATAATCCAGAACTTTCTCCATCTTCTCAGTAAGAAATCTAAATTATAAACTTCACATTATAGATTAACAGCAATCATTCCTAAATTAATATCTTGCTTCCAGTGACTTAAATTCTCCCCCCCAGCCACGAGAGATTCTGTAGATAACATTTTTTAATATGATCTTTCTACCTGTTATTCACTCTTCACATTGGCACTTGTCTTGTCAGAACTCCTACCCTTTGACTTGGAGGGGGAAATTACTTTTCAGCGGAGTGAAGTTTTTGTTGCTCTATATGAAGAAAAATATGAAGTAATTGTGCTTCAGAGGCTGTAGTAGTATGTTTTGAGGTCCAGAGCACAAAATAGTGACCATTAAATGAGTCAACGAGGTAACTCAATAACTTCTTAGACCAGGAAGAAAATATATGGCTATTAGGAGACACTGATGAAATACCAGTTTTAGTACATGAATATGTTCTCTGCTGTAGACAAAATGCTGAAGAAAGGTCTTTGTAGCTACACTGTCATAAAAAATCCAAGAGTCTTTCTTTGTCAATTTTGACAACTTTAAGCATATTTAAGCATGATCCTTGTTTAATCTGAATATTTAAAAATTAACCTTCAGCTGAATTTTGCGTGAATACTATTTTTTCACACTGAGTGGAAGTTTTCTTTTTTTAAAACTACATAAAGTTGGAAACAGTAATCAAGAGCAGCTTGAAACTCTGAGTCAACAGAAAACAGAGACACCATCAGCTTTTCTGTGCTTATTGCACCTTAAGTATATTGATGGGATGGTCTACGGAAAAAAAAAGTCGGTCATCAATACACAGCTTTAGTTAGAAAAATAAGGTTCAGGGAGAGATATTGTCAGCCTATGAAGAAACAGTAGAGGTTAGAAAAAAAAATTAGTGTTTACAGAAAAATGAATACAGCTGAATCTTAAGACACTATGCATTTTAAAAAAAGAGACCAAGAAAGAAGAGCCTTGTTCCCAAATGACAAGAACCCAAGTGTAGATGCTTCTATGAAAGAAGGCTAGGCTTTCCTAGAAGGAGCACTAAACTCTACGAGTATTACTTCACTTCCTGACATAAACCTGAAATGGAAATATATGTGGTGGTCCTTAACAGGATAGGGGTTTTTTTCTCCCATAAATCCAAAGCAAAACAAAGCAGACTTATGCTATAAAACCCTTTTTCTCCTGGCAGATGTTATGTTTTCCAAAGTAACTCTGGTCTCTCTGCATGAAGGAGAGAAATGCTGGTAAATTCTAATCAATTTTTTGCCAGTGCCTAAGCCATGTAGAATTTAACTTTATGGTAGAAGAAAAGGTTGCAAAAATAAAGGGTTATTTTCTGGCTGCTAGAAATGAGAGGAACAACTAGGTAACAGGAAGTAAGAAAACTAAAAGAAAGACGAAATTAAGAGCATCAGAGAAAAAGAGGGCAGAATGTGAATGACACAGACCAGTATTTCTGGAGTTAATAAGTCTGGGCTTTCTTTTAGGTGTGTATCTCTGTAGTGTGTAACTAAAGGCTATGTATTCTATCCCCTGATGCTGCATGGACATAGTTGATCTAAGAACTGTCATGAATGTACAACTAATTTGATATTCTGGCAAAGTGGATTCTCTATTCCTTCCATTACAACTGATCACTTATTAGTGAGTTTTGGCTAGAAACAAGCCATATGATGGCCCATTAATATTCAAAATGGTTCAGATTGACAGATTAAACATATTACTGAGCTTGCAAATGTGACACCCATCTACAAGAAGGGCCGGAAGGAGGATATAGGGAACTATTGGCCTGTCAGTCTGACCTCAGTGCTGGGGAAGGTTATGCAGCAGATCATCTTCAGTGCCACCATGCAGCACGTACAGGACAACCAGGTGATTAGGCCCAGTCATCATGGATTTATGAAAGACAAGTCCTACTTGATTAACTTGATCTCCTTTGAGGACAAGGTGACCTTCTTAGTAGGTAAGGGAAAGGCTGTAGATATTGTCCATCTGGATTTTAATAAAGCTTTTGACACTGTTTCCCACAGCATTCTCCTGGAAAAACTGTCTGCTTGTGGCTTGGATGGGTGTATATCTCACTGGATAAAAAAAATGGATGGATGGCTGGGCCCAGAAAGTGGTGATGAATGGAGTTAAATACAGTTGTCAGCTGGTGTTCCCTAGGGCTCAATACTGGGGCTAGTTCTGTTTAATGTCCTTATCAATGATTTCGACAAGGGGATAGAGGGTACCCTCAGTAAATTTCCAGATGCGCAGGCGCTTTTGTAAACCATGGCCATACTTGCGATAGATATTTGCTAAGCTCAAGTTACCATTACTCTTTCTAGCTTCATGTTCACAAATTTAAACTGTTATGACCTAGTTCTTACAAATGTGGCACTTGAGATTTATACCCCACTGCAGAGCTGCCTTTGTACAAAAGAACAGCAGATCCAAGATGGATGTTTTTTCTAACTGTAAACTTTTATGACTGGTAAGAATTTGGGGACGGTTATTACCTTTCACTACTTTGTGTTATATTTTATGTATTTCTATTGCTTTTTATTATTTTATTATCTATTACTATTATTTAGAAAAATGAAGTCAGTGAGATCACAGGGTAAAAAGCTGTTTGACTCATCCTCTGCAGTAATGTCATTAGGGACCAAAGTGCCTGCTTTAACACAGAAATCTTTGTTACCTCCTGACACTGAGCCACACTACACCTGCCAGTCTCCCAATCGTCATTTTTCCAGATTCTTTTTTTAAAAACTAAGCTGAAGCATCTAATTAAGTTTAAAATAGAATGGCCCTGGGAAGAACTCTTCTGAAAGCTGCAGTAGAGATAGCAGCTCATCTTAACTGGAGGCTAAGACTTGTAATACCACATTCTTTCATGAATCATGAGAGCTTTACGCAAACAAAAGTGAGACTTCTGCAAAGTCAGCCAGCACAACACAGCCGTGTAACTACAGAAAATAAGCCAATCTACACACACAGGAAGAGTTAACTTTGGGCAAAATGCATGCCAGATGAAGTACAAATGGATGGATGAGCAGTATTTGTGGCAGTGTGGAGTCCCCAGGCCTGGTTTGGCACCACCATGGTTGAAGGGAGAAGAAGAATGGTTAAACAGAGTTCAGTAACATGTTTTGAAAAATTCAGCTTGGCTTAATGGCAAAACCTCTGCTGTAGTTATCACAGACAATGTAAAACCCTAGGCCCTTGTTTCAAGGAAGCCTTCTGCATCAGAAACTGTTAGGTACCTGAGGGATAAGCTGAGATGAGGAACTGTGGTTGAATATTTGTGCGTGTATGAACTACCAAAACCAGTTTCAGCTGCATCTAGGAGGCCTTATTCTGAATGTCTGCAGTATCAGATGAATTAATTAACTTCAGTCAGCACCTCACTGAGGGTCAAATTCTGATTTTGAAGTACAGACCAAAAACAATGAATGCTATGAAAACTACAATATCTAAGAAAGCCCAAGCAGTGCAAATCCCTTTCTTTCAGCTCCTTCTTATACACAGTCAAAGAAAAGAGCAATTTACTTGTGCTATAGATTTTTGTCTTCACACTTTCTTAGCTGTACTGGCTAGACAGAGAAGTGGAGAGGTCTAAAGTTAAGACCCTTACTATCCCCTGAGTCAGCTGTAAGAAGCAGAAAGATATAGTCTGTTCATATACACCTGCATGAAAATCCTGCATTATTTTTACAGTAGTTTACAGGAGCATTTCTCTTCTTTATGGTCTTGTTCAGATGTAATCCAGCTAACATTCTAGACCCAAACTGTCACTGTTTCAAAAGTTACAGTCATAATGCATAAGAATCAAAGATCATTCTGCAAAATCTAATTTAAACTGAACATTATCTGTTGACCTTCTACTCAAAAAATATACCTTTTGTATTATTTTAAAAAGTGTACATTACACTTCAGCAGATTATTAATATTCACTCAAATGTTTAAAAAAATCTTCACTTTGACTTTTATAGACTTCTAGAAGTCTAGTACTTAATTTTCATAAAGCAAAGATGCCGCAAGAGAAAGGATACTTTCTAAGCACCCTTCTAAAACAGAATCCATGAATCCCAACATGAAAGACTTATTTACTGAAATAGTTCATCAAAACTACCAGCGATATGCTTCCTTTGTTGTCATTGTTTGGGGTTTTTTTGTTTGTTTGGGTTTGTTGTTTGGTTTTAGGGTTTTTTTTGGTTGCTGTTGGGTTTTTTTGTTGTTGTTTATTTGGTTTTGGGTTTTGGTGGGGTTTTTTATCATTTTATTTTCAATATTACTATCAGCCAGAGATGACCCCAAACTGACCAATGAGGGATTTCATTCCGTATATGTCATATTCAAGATAAAGCAGAGGGATCTGGAGTGTCTCTGGCTCTTCTCCCCTCTGGGACCGCTTTGGCAGCTTGCTTGGCTTGGTTCGGCTCAGGTCCTCTTTCGGTTCCTTCCTCAGAGCATCCAAGGAGGACTCTGAACTTTCTGCCTTCGATCCTGATCTGTGTGTGTTCCTGAATCCAGTACCAGAATCCAGCTCCTGAACACATCTCCCGTCTGCTGCAGGGCCGAGGCTGGGACTCCCCTTTCCCTGCTCCACAGCACCAGTGGTAATGGTGATGTAATTACCATCAGGGGGATTGGGTTTGATACTGGTTTCATATATATTTGTACATATTCTATTTTTACTATTATTATTATTCTCATTAAAGCTGTTCTAGTTTCATTTTCTAATGGCTGAGTCTCTCTCCCTTATTCCCTTTCTATTCCCCTTTGGGGAAGGAGGGGGATTAATAGCGAGCATTTGATCTAAGGGGCTGCCGGGACCCTAAATCATGACACTTTTTAAAGGGTTTTCTTGACACACATTAGTGTTTCAAAGCATGTAATATGAGAACACTAAGATGAAGAGACCCTATTGTGGTAACTACTATGTTTTTAACACCTATTCCAGAGACTGGAGTAGAGTTAGATGCTGCTGTCCAGTATAATTTCAGACTGTATGGATTTGACATTCACATTTGAAAAGATTTAAAAATAGGAAATTATTGTCTATATATAGGAAATAATCTGCTATATATCTTTCCCAAATACTCTCTCCTTACAATTCTTTCTCCCTGCTGTCTGGAGATTTGTGATTAGTTGTTTCTCCTGTGTTGGCAATTGACGATGGTGACAATGTCTTTTTTTCACTGTTTTCACTTTTTTTTTTTTTTTTTTTTTTTTTGTAAGGGGAGATTGGGAAATGGGAGGAGGAGAGATAATAACATATAAAACATAACTACAGTAGGTTCTATTTTCCTTACTTCTACTAATGACTTACAGCAACATCATGCTCTTCTCTTTTTATAATAGGATTTCCTTTTTTTATAATTTCACTCCCAAAAGAGAATTATTATGAAAATGTTTTTCACATGTTTGTGCCTAGACATAAAAGTAAATTCTAGGGGTATTTTTAGCAAATATACTCCCAGAATACTATAAATATTCAATGTTGGGTATTTTGATGGAAAAAAAATACATGCTAACCACTTCCGGAGACTGACATTAAGACGTTTTTTAACAAAGTATCTCACTTGAAGAGCTTTCAAAATGAATCCTTAGAACCAATAATCCTTCCTTAGCAATCTCTCTTACAGGAAATGCAAACATTATGTAACACTAGCATGTAAAATTATTTTATTATTATTACTCTCTGTTCCCTTTCCCTTTTAGTTTCTACAGATTATCTCAAAATGATTCCCCCTGTAGAAGATACCGCTCACATTGGTGTGCTATCAGTGTTTATACCCCTGAAGCACTGCACTTCATGATGATCTGGCTCAGATGAGCCAGGTGCTGCCCTAGATAGCAGTCTTTCCCTGTGGGCACACCCTTGTTTGTAATGTAGGCATGCAACCTACTTTAAAAAATCCCACCCACATGCATAGACAAATGCATATGGCATTATCCTTCTCCTTGCTGAAAGCAAGACTTTAAGGAAATACCCTCACTGAATTATCCACAGTTCTATTTGATAAGTAAACCAGTAGCAGAGGAGCCTGTAATTTGGCTTAGTGTGACCAAGCTCTCACACATGCAGCCAGTAATACTTTTGTTGCATTTTGGTGTGGTTTTTTTTTTTCCCTAAGCAGTAATCATTTTGTTATTTTTATTTAATATGCAAACCTTTGACTCATTGAAGTATTCCTCTTTCCAAACTTTTCAAAAAGCAGTACAGTTCAGCTTTACTTATTTACAACACAGTTTTCTTTACTTATTAAACTGTCTTTATCTCATCTTTACCCACAAGTTTTCTCCCTTTTACTCTTCTGATTCTCTCCCCAGTCCTACTGAGGGGGATGGAGTTAGCAAGCAACTGTACGGTGCTTAGTGGCCATCTGGGGTTAAACCACTACACATGGGAATTTGCAGCACTTGGTACATTATAAAGAAGTGATATAACTAGGAAGCATTTTAAAATCACATATACAGCAGCCCACAATACTCTGTTACACTGGAGATTTATTTAGAAAGATGAGTACAGGGAAAAAAAAAAAACAAACAAAGCAACACCCCTATGAAAGGCTAACATGCACTTCAAGCCCAGACTGCAAAGAGTATGTAGTCAGCCATAATTTAATAGTTATATGAGTCTGGTCCTGCATATTACTAAATGTTTTAAAACTCCTTACAGAAATCAGTGGGAATTATGGAACCTAACATTTGGTTTCAGAGCAGAAATCACACTTAAGCTGTGCTGCCAGTCAGCAAAGGGCCTGCAAAAAGGCAGCAGCTTATGTAGGACATAGGTAGTATGCAGGCTTTCAATGCTTCTGACCTCCCCACAAAGCAGTAAATTTCCTTCTACATCCTTAATCCTATACAATCCAAATCTCTGTAACAATGCCAATTTTATTGTTTTGATCATTTTCTTGGCAGCAATGTTAGAGCTGGTTAGCTGCAAATTACTCTGAGCCTTCAAAAATGAATACGTTTATGAACTACAAATTATGTTCAAAGACATGTCACTCCTGCCTTCCCAGCACTATACAAAGAAGTCCATTAAACTGTATGTAATATGGGCTTAATACTATTTCCTTTGATGTCAACAGAGAAAAATGCTGGCCATGTGCTCACTCACTGCACTGGTTAGGATTTTGATGAGTTGGGTGCACAGTCTGACTGCTATAGTGCTATAGTGTCTTGTCATGCAATCCAGTGAAAGTCAGTAAGAAAAATATTATGCAGCCATAGAAGTTCTGAGTCCAAAAATATGCATGTTTGCTATAGTTAGGTAAAACTGCTAAGTTTTTCCTAGATGCAGTTTTAAGCCTCCTTCTCCCATATGTTTTATTATAAAGAAATAGTAGTATTACCACCTCTAGCTGCACATAAAAGGAAAGTTATGACTCCCCTTTGTTAACCATTTAAGGCTTTGAAGCTTTATTACAAGTCTCTGCTTCCCAGTAGCTATGAAACAATTGTCTCAACCCTGGAGAAAAATGAGATAAAGAGAGGGCCAACCGGGGGAACGTATTTCCTTTAAGTTAGTCTGATGTATTCAAAAATGGATTTATAGGCTATAAAGAAAAAGAATGCATCATTTTAGTATAGAATTCATCTAATAAACTTTGGATATTTTTGTTAGGATGCTATGAAGTTTACCACAGATAAGTACATTTCTTTTCATAGGATTCTATCTTAGATGTAGCTGTCTGTAGATGTCTACACTCAGTCACATGGACCTTTTCCACTGTGATTCCCAATGCTCCTGTTGGCAAAGGTAGATAAACATTCCTTCAGCTAATTTGTGTTGCACATTCCCACTCATAACTCTCAGAGGGTGAGGAGACAGCCTGTAGGGCAAGGGGCTCTTGCAGAGCTCTCAGCTCTGCTGGAGGAGGCAGGAATTGAGCAGCTACTTCTTGTGATGTTGTCTCTTCCACCATTACAGCCTCTAAAGCTCCATATATATTGCTGACTTAACTAAAAAATGCAGGTAAAGTGGCCAGGATACTTCTGCTTGAACAGAAAACATTGTCATGAAAACAGTTCTTACATAAAAATAAGTCATATAGATGTAGTTTTTCTCTTTTATCACTATCACTATGATAATTTATAAAACTTCTTTTTTCTTTTTTCTTTTTTCTTTTGTTTTTAATTACCCATCTATAAAACAAAAAAAAATTTAATACATCCTTTCTCTTATTTTCTTGCCTACTATTGAGACAGGAAAATGTCTACTGCAATATGCTGTTTCTGGACTTATATACTGGGTTCCTAATGTTGTTTAGAAAAAGAAGGCAATTTAGAAGTCCATGATACTAATTTTCTTTTATACGCATTTATTTCATTGACAACTGAAGTTCTCTGTCTGTCTTTTTGAAAGTATTACCATTTTTAAAGTTGATATTATATGTTATAATATGTATTATGTTATTTATTCAAGACAGCCAGCATGGCTTCACCAAGGGCAAGTCCTGCCTGACCAGTCTAGTAGCCTTCTATGATGGAGTGTCTACTTCAGTGGACAAGAGAAGAGCTATGGATGTCATATATCTGGACTTCTGTAAGGCCTTTGACACAATTCTGACACAACTGGAGAGGTATGGATTTGATGGATGGACTGTTCAATGGATGAGAAATTGGTTGGTTATTCACATCCAGAGTGTAATGGTCAATGGCTCAATGTCCAGATGGAGATCAGTGACAAGTGGTGTCCCTCAGGTGTCCATACTGGGACAAGTGCTGTTTAATATCTTTATCAATGACATAGACAGTGAGATCAAGAGCACCCTCAGCATATTTGGTGATGACACCAAGCTGAGTGGTGTGGCTGACATGCCTAAGTGATGGGATAACATTCAGAGGGACCTGGACAAACTATAGTAGTGGGCTTGTCTGAGCCTCATGAGGCTCAGTGAGGTCAAGTGCAATATTCTGCCCATGGGTTAGGGCAACCCCAGGTACAAGTAAAGGCTGG
This sequence comes from Ceryle rudis, assembly GCA_033439905.1. Lineage (NCBI taxonomy): Eukaryota > Metazoa > Chordata > Aves > Coraciiformes > Cerylidae > Ceryle > Ceryle rudis. Next base: position 72,907 of record JAAGNO010030964.1, read on the forward strand.
GGGATGAAGGAATTGAGAACAGCCCTGTGGAGAGGACTCGGGGGTACTAGTGGGTGCAAAGCTGGACATGAGTCAGCGACGTGCACTTGCAGTCTAAAAGGCCAACTGTACCTGGGGCTGCATCAAAAGAAGCATGGTTAGCAGGCTAAGGGAAACAATTTTGCCTCTCTACTCCACTCTGGTGAGACTCCACCTGAATACTGTTTCCAGCTCTGGAGGCCTCAGCATAGGAAAGAAATGGACCTATTGGAGTGAGTCCAGAGGAAGGCCATAAAATGATCAGAGGCCTGGAACACCTCTCCTGTGAAGACAGACTGAGATAATTACAGGTTGTTCAGCCTGGAGAAAAAAAGGCTCCAGGGAGACCTTATTGTGTCCTTTCAATATTTAAAGTGGATTTATAAGAAAGATGGGGACAGACTTTTTAGCAGGGCTTGTTGTAATATGGTACGAGATAATGCTTTTAAACTAAAAGAGGGTAGATTCAGACTAGATATAAGGAAGACATTTTTTATGCTGAGGTTGGTGAAACACTGGAAGAGGTTGACCAGAGAGGTGGTAGATGCCCCGTCCCTTGAAACATTCATGGTCAGGTTGGACAGGGCTCTGAGCAACCAGATGTTCTTAAAAGTGTCTATGCTCACTGCAGGAGGTTTAGACTATATGACCTTTAAAGGTTGCTTCCAAACCAAAGTATTCTATGTTTCTATGATTAATCAGAAAAAGAAAACATAAACTATTTATAGCTGGCATATGACAGTCAATAAGAATGCCAAATGTTTCCCCCATGACACAGAGCAGACGTACTTGGAGACTGTTGTAACTGTAGGTCTTTAAGACTTTCCCCTCCTTTTGAGAGGGGAGATCTTTTCCCCTTCTGCAAACACCATCCCCAGCGAATCTTTATTTGATACCTATTTCATAGAAATAAGTCACCATCAAAGTTGTTTCAAACTAAATTACGTGACACCTCTGAGCTTTCAATACATACCCCAGAATGCTGAAGCCCCAGAAATACAATCCTGAAGCCTATTTCAGCTTGCTAAGCCACTCTCCATCATTTATCAACACTTCTGGTTAACAGGGGAGGTCCCAGATGACTGGAGGCTTGCCAGTGTGACACCCATCTGCAAGAAGGGCTGGAAGGAGGATCCAGGGATCCGCAGACCTGTCAGCCTGACTTTGGTACTGGGGGAGATTATGGAATGGTTCATCTTGGATGCACTCACACAGCATGTAGAGGACAACCAGGGATTCATACAGAGCAGGTTCTGCTTGATCAACCTGATCTCCTTCTATGACCAGGTGACTCTCTCAGTGAATGAGGGAAGGGCTGTGAATGTTGCCTACTTGGATTTTAGTAAAGCCTTTGACACCATCTCACAGCGTTCTGCTGAAGAAGCTGGCAAGTCATAGCTTAGACAGGTCTACTCTTTGCTGGGTTAAAAACTGGCTGGTTGGCTGAGTCCAAAGAGTGGTGATAAATAGAGTTAAATCCAGTTGGTGACTGGCCACAAGTGGTGTTACCCAGAGCTCAGTTTTGGGACCAGTGATGTTTAATATTATTATCAATGATCTGGATGAGAGGATCAAGTGCACCCTCAGTAAGTTTGCAGATGACGCTAAATTGAGCAGGAATGTCGATATGCTCAAGGGTAGGAAGGCTCTGCAGAGAGATCTGGACAAGTTGGATCAGTGGCCCAAAGTCACTTGTATGAGTTTTAACAAGGCCAAGTCCTGGGTCGTGCATTTCAGTCATGAGAACTCCACGCAACATTACAGGGTTGGGTACAAGTGGCTGAAAAGCTGTCTGTCAGAGAGGGATCTAGGGGTGCTGGTGGACAGCCAGTTGAATATGGGCCAGCAGTATGCCCAGGTGGCCAAGGTGGCCAATGGTATCCTGGTTTGTATCAGAAACAGTGTGTCCAGCAGGACTAAGGAAGTGATTGTACTCCTGTACTTGGCACTGGTGAGGCTGCAGCTTGAGTATTGTGTTAAGGCTTGGGCACCACAGTGTAAGAAAGACATTGAGGTGCTGGAACAGGTCCAGAGAAGGGCAACGAAGTTGGTGAGGGGTCTGGAGAACATGTCTTATGAGGAGCAGCTGAGGGAATCAAGATTATTTAGCCTGGAGAAGAGGCTAAGGGGAGACCTTAGTGGTTTCTACAACTGAGGAGGTTGTAGTGAGGTGGGTGTTGGTCTGTTCACCCAAGTAACTACCAATAAGACGAGAGGAAATGGGATTAAGTTGTGCCACAGGAGGTTTAGATTGGATATTAGGAAAAATTTCTATACTGAAAGAGTGGTTAGGCATTGGAACAGGCTGCCCAGGGAGGTGGTGAAATCAGCATCCCTGGAGGTGTTCAAAAAACATGTAGACGTGGCACTTTAGGACATGGTTTAGTAGTCATAGTAGTGTAAGGTGGATGGTTGGACTTGATGATTTTAGAGGTCTTTTCCAACCTTAATGATTCTATGTGTTCCATTACCATATTTGCAATCCACCTGTCTAGAAGACTGCTAGAAGCAGCTCATTATATTTTTAACAATGTTTTCTACTTTACATGAGTGCTCTATTCTTAACGTTTGGAAAGGATTTCTGAAATCTAAAAATTCTCTATGGTGGCAAAAAAAATGCTATTTTTCTGATGTCTTTGCATGTCCTTCTAGCTACCATCTGCCTGTGTATTGTTTTATTTCCAAAACAAAGGATAAACAGATGATACTGTTTCTTCTGCAATGTTTGTTTACTTAGGTGGGGTTTGCATTATAAAACTGAATGCTGCAAGCATCCTGTAATGCACACACAGCTTGGTGCTTACTGCCTAGTCTGACTGTGACTCTTATTGTAATTTAAGTTACAATAAAATAAAATATTTAACAGACGATTTTAAATACCACATTTCTTGAATGTTTTAATGTTTCACAACACGTCTCAGTGCCATAAAAGAGCGTGCAAATTGGTTATTTGCACACACAAATATGCATAGTCAGCTGTTGATGTTCTCAGCGGCAGGACCATAAAGGCACATTTAATGCATATTTATGGTATGGTGTCTAAAATTATACTGATGTATAACTTCAAATTTATATTCCAACGTAGCTATGTAGAAATATATTGTCTGCTTGAGTAAGTTCCCTAGTTCTCTGGCTTTGGAAATACGTGGACATAGCCTTTCTTATTTATCTGATTTGTAGAACAGGTTTATAAACAGGTCCAAAACAGTGGGTAGAACTTTGGCTTCAGCCCTGTCAATTAAATACAGGGGAACAGGAAAGAGGAAGGCAGCAATACTGTCTGTCCCTGAAAAGCATACAACTATGAAATGGATACAAATTCATTGTGTAATTCTAGATACCATGTGGGCCATGTCCTACAGATCTGCAAAAGGTATTTAATAGCAGAAATTTTGTCCTATTACATAGCAATATAATTAAAACTGTAATATTGAACAACTTGATTGCAAAATTTACAGATGTTAAGTACACATATTATTTTGGTTATATTTAAGATACAGAACACTTTTTTATTACTCTTATTCTTTGTTTCCAAATTTTTAAACATTGCTTAAATGAAATCATTGCAAAAATACCGCTATCATCTCCAGCTCCCTCACAGCCTATATGATACCCTGCCCTTAATTTAATTACTGCAAGACAGTTTACAGTTGTGTATCTTTGACTTTTAAATAATGGCAATGTATCTTTTGCACATTTCTTCAAATAAATTCTTCTCAGATTTTGCCTGTTTATTTAGAGTCTGCCCATAATACTGTAAATCGTGGTCTTACAGATTGTTCACATTTGAAAGTGCAATTTCAGCTCCATGATCATAGCTGTTTAGCCTCAAATTACCAATTCACTATCAACAAATGGTCAAAAACAATTGGTCAAATTCCATAAGCACTACAGTATATAGCCACACGTGCAAACACACACACATTGCATATGCTCATGACTCTCTATTTCCTCCTGGAAGCTAGTAAGAACGCTTTTTATAGAAATGATCCCCTTTGCCATAGCATTCCTTCTGATGCAGACTGTCAAATCTTGTGATAGTTTGGCCACCATTTTCAACCCTCAAGACCCTCTAGAGTCACTGGACACTTTGGTTGGCTATTTTCTCAAATATACTCTAAAGTACTATGGTTGTAAAATGACTGATCTTCGGTATTCTATTCTGAAGACATAATCTAAACTGTATATTAACATTTTACTAAATAGTTATGTGATACCTAGCTAAATAATTTCTTCATTCTGCTCCACAGCTGCTATCTAACCATAATACACATGACTGCCAACGCACAACCATGAAAATCAATAAAGTAGAAACAGTAGTCAGCCTTATCTTTTTAATACCAGAACTGCATATTCAACCTTATCTTATCACACAAATGCTAGAGCGGGTTTGAAGCAAATTGTTGTTTCTGTTGTTTTTTATTTTCCCTGAAATATTAATGGGCAGTGTGTTTTTTACTCCTTCATGTGAATCCAACAGCATACTGCTAAGTAGTTATTGCCTCTGAGGTGGCATATTTTCAGCAGCAAATCAACTGAATATAGCTTGTCTTCCATTAAAGCCTGATCATGGTTAAAACTTAAGTTTCGACTCAACAAAATGACATAAGTTTGTGAAATCCTGGTCACACCGAAATCAGTAGCAAAAACCTTATTAACATAGGTGATGTTAGGTTTTCAACCACTATGATGTGCAAAATGGCTTTCATTAAAACTATAATGATTATAAGGTTGTTGATGATACTAAGTCCTAAATTCTTTATTCAGTTGAGTTGAAATATAAAGTAATGCCTTTATAACATCAGTTACTTCAGGATCCACACTAACAATAAATCCAAAATATAGTTACAAATAATATATTGCATTTACGTCTATACTTTCAGACTTCAGCCACAGGATACTACTATAAGAGTAACAAGAGCCACAAGTAGCAGTTTAATGTCCCCATTTCTTGTTAGAATGGCTAAGAGATAGGCAGATAAACTACACATCCGCAGACAACTCAGCTGATCAATATTCCAACCAACAGACCTTTGTTAAGTGGGTGTCCTCATTCTAGTGTACAGAGTCTGGGAGTAGACCCCTGGAGGGCATTTCAAAAGTGGAACAGGATTGGTGGAACAGCTGATAGAACTCTACAGAAAGCAGCAGGCAATCCATAATTGGGAATAATGCCAAGATTTCTTCTCCACTGCACAGTGGAACTTGGGAACATGACAATTAATAATTTGTACCTATAGGGATATCTAGAATGGATTAAAACAAAGCATTATTTTCTTCTTTTTTTTTTTTGATCATAACTCTGAGGTTATCTACCAGAATAGCCACTTTTTCTTTAGTTTTGATTTCAGTTCTGTCCTACAACAAGCAGACAACACCACATTCCTTCTTTCAGATATGTTTTAACCATTCATATGAATTAAGGACCTAGCTCTGCAGTCCACAGTGGCACTGTTTCCAGCATACATGTTCTTTACTGCAGATTGAATAGATATGATACTAAGAAGTATATCACATCTAGTGTATTTTTCTCTGGACATTCAGCTTCCTCCTTAAAAATCACCTCTATGGGAATGCATAACCCCCCCCCGCCCAGCATTCTGATAATGGCTAGGCAGGTGGTGGCTTAGTAATTACTGTGATTACTGCTATTGACTAGCTACAAATTGTGCACACAGTGTGTCTGTGCTAAAACATCCTATTATTCTTGTTATCCCTTCCTCTTGACATCCCACAGTTGTTCTTTTTTTAATCCTCCTATAATGTCAGGTCTTTTAATTTTTAAGGTCTGTAGAGCAAGGGGGTTTTATGCATGGTACCAAGTAATACCCACTACCACAAGAACAGGTTCAGCAGGGCCCCTTGTGTAACAGGTACCTGGCAAAATTCCAGATATACCTTTCTGTCATATTTGTGGCTCTTTCATATACATAATGGTATGTGTGTCTGTGTGTTTGTGTGAGTGCAATTTTTACACACACACCTTAATCTCAACAAAAGCAGGTTCTTTTAAATCCTCTTGCAACAAGTGGTAAAAGATTATAATAATAATCTCATAGAAAGTAAAAGCTGTTATTAGTCCTAAAACTCTTTTGAAAGTACTTATTGAAAGACTGAATTCTCAGGTACAATCTGGCCCTTCCAAAACGGAATGCCTGACTTAAATCAAAGGAGTTTATATGTATTTCTTGATACAGAACTATCCCTACTCTAAGTTTAAATCCTTTTATTCCCATTGTCAAGGAGTTACAAATATTAACATTTCCAGTTCAATCATTAGCAATAAGGAGATCATGATTTAGCTCAAATAACATTATTATTTATTTTTTTTTTTCTGTTTTCTCACATCTGGGGTTGGACTAGATGACCTTGAAAGGTCCCTTCTAACCCAAAACATTCTGTGATTCTGTAATCTCCACCTCCATCATACATTTCTGTCTAGTGACAGTACAGCACCTAATTACTAATGACTTAATGCAAACTGCATTAAAAACAGCAAAGTAGAATGTAACATACAAGAAATAATTCCATCCCTTAAGCTATAGCTATTGTTTAATGTAGCATATAGCAAAGAGAATCGGAGAAAATGCTAATATCCCCTCGGTTGAATTTTACAGAATAACAGATACTGCAATAACCTATATTCAGAGAACAGAAGGGGCCAAAGAGGGTGGTGATGTATCTCTACTTGTATGACTCAAGATGAAGCCAGAGCTGTAAGTGATATGGGAAGCCTAGTGGTGTTCCTCAGTGGTCAGTATTGGAACCAGTGCTGTTTAACATCTTTGTTGGTGACATGGACAGAGGGATTGAGTGCACCTTCAGCAAGTCTGCTGGGGACACCAAGCTGTGTGTTGCAGTCAACATGCTAGAGGGAAGGAATATCATTCAGAGGGACCTTGACAGGCTTGACAGTGGGCCCATGCAAAGCTCAGGAAGTTCAATAAGGTTAAGTGTAAGGTCCTATACCTGTGTCAGGGCACTCACAATCATAAAAACAGGCTGTGTGATGAGGAGATTGTGAGCAGCTGCACAGAACAGGACTTGGGGTGTTGGTGGATGAAAATATGAATTTGAGCCAGCAGTGTGTACTCACAGACCATAATGCCAATCGCATCTTGGGCTGCATCAAGAGAAGTGTAGACAGCAGGTTGAGGGAGTTGATTCTGCCCATCTACTTCACTCTGGTGAGACCCCACCTGCTGTAGTATGTTCAGTTCTGGGTCCCCCAATCTAAGAAGGATATGGACCTGTTGGGTCGACTCCAGAGGAGGGCCATGAAGATGAACAGAGGGCTGAATCATCTCTCCTACAAAGACAGGCTAAGAGAGTTGGGGTTGTTCAGACTGAGAAGACTCTGGGTAGACCTCATAGGAACCTCCTGGTACCTACAGGGGGCCTACCAGAAATCTAGAGAGGAACAAGGGCATGTAGTGATAGAACAGGGGGTAAAAACTGAAAGAAGGTAGGTTTATATTAGATCTAAGGAAGAAATTCTTTGCTGTGGGGCTGGTAAGGTACTGGATGTGGTTGCCCAAAGAAGCTGGGGATGCCCCTTCCCTGGAAGTGTTCATGGTCAGTTTGGATGGGGCTTTGAAACACAAACCATTCTCCGATTCTCTGAAGATGGGTGAAGGAAATAAAATTATCAGTTTTCAAATCATCAAATGTTCCTTTTTAACATTGAATTTTATGATCATTATATGATAAATGTCATCTGTCTAGATTGTGTATTTTTTTTTCTTTTCTTTTTTTTTTTTTAAGAAAGTAGTAGACAATATAAGGTAATTCCTTTCTGAAGTACACTATAAAGACATTTATTTGGTTCTATTGCCCTCCTGTTCTTCCAGGTTCCACTTCAGGTTTTTTAATTAAGTACATTGATTGTGGCTTAAATCTACTTTAAGGTGACGCCTTTCATCTGATTTTATGATAAGTATTGATTTTTATTTAGCATCTAATGTGTGGTTTAAATAAAACTAATAGTGAATGTTGTTGATGCATGTTATTTACTGTTTGATCCAAGTTTTATAGCTTGGGGACTTTCTTGAAGGCATGTTCTATATTTATAAAAAACCTGACTTGCTCAGTTGTCAGGTATGGAAATGTTCCTATTATTGCCACAGTAACTTTAATATTACACCTTTACACTGGAGAGTGCAGGTACTTTAAAATAGAATGTACTTGTTTATCTACTGTTTGACTTTTACAAGTGTCATAATCCTCTGGATATATTTAGATTGCTTTTATTTTAGCACACGATTGCACAGTTGTATGCACCCTGCTGAGAAGGTAGATCATGTGGATATCTGCAGCTCCCTTCATGGGTGTTCCCACTTTGCAGGACTCTCTCTGCCACATCAATATTGTTGTGCCATAACATCAAGTATGGAGTTGCACACATCCACATGGTCTACCTGCTCAAAAACTTTCAGCTTGAATTTAGGGCCATCCATGTGCTCAGAGGAAATCCTGTGATAAGCAATAGATTCTGTAGTTTCCTCCCAGATGCACACAGCTGATCTGGAAAGCTTCCACTCTGTTTTCTCTTCTGATAGAATCTCACGACTGACATCGTGCACAGTAAAGAACCAGGGATCTTTCCTGGAAGGTTCTAAAATGACCTGCCTCAAGCACCAACAGGTAGCTTTAAAATCACGACACACACAAAAGAAGTGTAAGGAATAACATCTCAAGAGGTCACTTGCTCTCTGGATTCTCCCAAACCCTACAGTGAGAGACCATCATGATAATATGATTTGACCAAATAGAAATCCTACCTATCCTGTAGAAACTGTGCTACTACAACACATGCTGTATCACTCACTGCTCTCAAGTTTCTTTATCCAGGAGGTCCACATAAGTTCATTTGAGTCTAGATGCTGCTTTTGGCATTTTAGTGTGAATTACAATTTTACTGAAATGTTAGTCCAATTATGATTAATGCATATAGTAGACAAGAGAAATATTCATAAACTAAGTTTTGTAAAAAATCTTAAGCCTTTTTGATATGTTATAAAAAAATATCATATGGGAGGTCCTGATTCAGTGTTTATATAATTTATTCATAAGTTATTTGTCAATTATTTATTTGAACCATGATTAGTCAGTATTTATAAATCAAAAAATATTATTTCTCTCTCCTGATATAGGAAAGAAATTTATTAGACCAGATACCAGAGACTGTCAGTATTTGAACATTGAATTTTCAGGTAAATATCATTAATGAAAAATGTCAGTTTCAAATTTTACATGAACTGACATTTTAAAGTTACATCCTTGGAACAATATAACTCCAAAATAAGAAAAGCAATTTCTTTGAAAATTTATCATAAGCAAAATGCTTGGTCAACATGTTTTATTGATAAAATGATTCCATTAATCTATGGCTAAATGTATGAATCTGTAAGCTTTCTAAAACATTATGTTGCATTAAAAGAATTAAGTTTCAAATAAAATTCTACCTATTGATATAGGTAGGTGATGAATATATTTGAAAGACAAAGCTGAGTTTAGTATATCCACCCTATACTTAAAAAAAAATGGCAAAAAGAAAAGACATAGCTTCATTTTTCCTTTTTTTTTTTTTTCCCTTCTTTAAGCTGATTGACCTAATGGTCACTATTTTCATTACTTTTTAGGCTTATAGGACTGTTCTTTATTTTGAAGTCTTTCCCTGTTTAGAACCAGAGTTCTAGAGGTCACTTATGATGAAAGAATCTTTGAACATCCATTATCTGCAGGCACTGAAAGATTAGAGCTGTCATTTCGAAAGTATATATTGACAGAAAACTGCTCTTTTTTAGTCTAATTTTGTTTTGAGAAACTGTTTAATACAGCACTGTCCATCAAGTGGGTATAGAAGGCCTAAATATGAAAGATAATTTGAAAGCACTCAGTGTCAGTGTTATGTCACCTACCAATTACAGTATATTGAAAGCATTCTGAATGACTTATGTTCATATTTTATCAAGAAAGGTACTGTATTCAGCAATATGTATCTGATGGACAGTTTTCACACCCATTTTCTAAGAAAACAAGTTTCATGTAATGATCTGTCTTTGTATGATTATGTCTGTCTGTCTCTCCTTCTGTATCTGTTGAGCTCACTGGAATCTTTTAACGAAAAAAAGACAAAAAGGCACAAAGATAATGAAGTTTCCTGAATCTTTGTAAAAATAGGCAGTGGGGTAAAGAAAAGAAATTCATTGAGTTCTTCAGCTTTATATTAAATGACAGAGTCTGTTTTCTAAATGCCAAATCACTGTATAGAGCATCAGGCAATACTTGCATCTAACTGCAGGACAAATCTGAAAAAATCCCCAAACAATCCTAACTTCACTGGTTCTATGCTCACAGAATATTTTTTTTGTAGCTTTTGTGAACACTGTTCTATGAGGAATACTGCATTTGCATTACTGTTGTGACTGTAGTCAAATGTCTTGTTCTAAGTTTTCCAAGCAAAAGTTTACATAGATTAGAGTGTATATAGACATATAATTGCATGCATACACATGTCAATGAAAAACTTAAGATGTACTTTTTTTGGCCTCCATTTTGGATTCCAACTTTTCTGTATTGCTTTAATGTCACATGTAATTCTTGTGATTATATAATTTATGGTTTTGCTATTGTAACACTCATGGAAACACACAAGAATAAACTTACCCAAATACTGATCTGAACAATTTCATTCTCTTTTTTCCTTCTTTTTTTTCCTTTTCTTTTATTTTTCTCCCATTACAAGGTAATGATCTGACTGTATGATGTGCATTCCTTTCATCCACTGTGAACACACAAACTGAATGTGAAAACACCTGAAACAGAATAACCAATGCAATAGTCTTACATCAGATAAAAAAAAAAAAAAAAAAAAAAAAAAGGTTTGAATTAAACAAATTAATCATTTATAACTATTTCAATAGACTCTTCACTTGTCCTTAAAGTGCAGTTCAGCATAATAAAAGGGGTATAATGTCTCAAGGGAATTTAATCTGATTCTTTTTCAGCATTGAAAGTATACTGGAAAACTTTAATGGAGGTAGTTTCGTTTCAGATCAAACCAGGGAAAGCACTAAAGCCCTTTACTACGGAAACAATACAGAAGGAGGGTTTCCAAGACATTCCAGTCCTATATAAATAAGTGCAGGGACATGTATATATACAAACACATACCCACGGATTTAAAATATATTGTCAGGCCAGTAACTAAATGACTATCAAATATTATTAGTAAATCACCATTACTCTAGGTCAAATCTTACAAAATACTCTGTAACCATTGTTTCGAGTGAGGCGTTTGCAATTTAACACTTCCACAAGTGCAGTCACCATGGTAAATGAGCTATTTCCAAAAAACTAGACAATTAATTAAATTCCTCAATGGAAGTGAGAACTTCTGACAAGGTGATACTATTATTCAGAAACATACTGTAAAGTCATTTAGCACCAGGATCTTCAAAAGTATTTAGGGCTCAGCTCTTTTTTCAAGGCCAGGTATGCTGTGTCAGGTTCAGTTAAAGACAGAATCACAGAATCATTGGAGTTGTAAGGGACCTCTAAAGATGATCTAGTCCAAAGCAGGTTTGCCTAGAGCACATTACACAGGATTGTATCCAGGAGGGTTTTGAATATCTGCAGAGAAGGAAACTCCTCAACCTCCCTGGGCAGCCTCTAAAAGGCCTCATTGACCTTCTCATTTTGATTAGGTTGCCTGTAGCAAACACACACAGCAGTGTCCCCCATGTTAACCTATTCCTTCATTCTTACCCATAAGCTCTCAACAGGGTTCTTCATCCTCTCCTAGGCAGAACTTGGTGCATCCCTGGTGCTTTTTCAAATAAAGAGACACTCCACCAACCCTGCTTTGCTGGTCTATCTTCACTGAACAGCACATAGACATCCATGACATCATGCCAGTCATACAAGCTATACCACCATGTCTGAGTAACTGCAAAGAGATCATGGCCCTGCGACCACACACAGATGTCTAGTTCTTACTCTTTGTTCCCCATACTGTGTGCATTAGTGTATAGGCATTTCAGAGAGCTGGTCAAGCATGCAGGCTTCCCTGGAGGAGAGTAGGAGGATATACCGTAGTCATACACAGCCCCAGGCTGGTTTGCCATACGATTCTCATCTTTGGAGGTAGCTAAGGAATATTTGTGGCAAGTCTGGTTGACCTGGTTTATTCCCCAGGTGGATGCAATGACATGAACACTTCCATTTTGGACCCCACAGCCCAAATCCTTTAGTTTAAAGCTCATTTCACTGAGCTGGCCAGCCTGCTACCAAAGATTCTCTTACCTTTTCCAGAAAGGTGTATTCCATTCCTCCCTAACAGGTTATATACTCTTTGAAGAATGTCCCATTGCCATAAAAACCAAAGCCCTCTTGATGATGCCAGCTGTGTAGCCAGAATTGATGTGCATTATACGTCTATTGGCTACCTCCTTTCCTCTAACGGGTAACATTGAGGAAAAGATAACTTCTGCACCACTTTTTTTTTTTTTTTCTTTTTAACCTGTACCCCTAGGGCTTTATAGTCCTCCTTGATTCTGATCAGCTTCTGGTTAACTGTGTCATCTATGCCCACATGAAAGAGTAAGGGGATAGTAGTCCATGCTTTTGATCGGTTGTGGTACCTTTTCAATAATGTCTTTGATCTTAGCTCCTGGGAGGCAGCAGACATCTCATGACTCTCTGTCAGGTCAGCAGATGGGTGCCTCAGTGCCCTTGAACAGTCACCCACTACAAGTACTCATGGTTTCTTTTTGCTGTGTTTACTGTGTGCTGCTTTTACAGTGACTTCCTGCAGCCCTTGTTCATGGGTGTCTGTGTTTGTGAAAATCTCAATTCTGTTTGTGGTTGTAATTGTGGAAGGTGGAGACTGAAGGGGAGTCCTGCTTTTGTTGGTCACCAGTGTCCACGGTGCCTCATTTGTGATGGTGTCCTTGTCAGGAATGTGCTTGTGAAGCCACCTACCTATCTCCATCTCAGCCCTACTGATACTGAGCAGCTGTTCAACAGTTTCTTGTAACTCTGCCACCTGACATAACAGGTCATCAGCCTGTGAACACCTTGTGCAGGAACTGACCTTTTCACCAGGAGCAGGGTTTGGGCGCTCCCTGCAGCTACTGCCTGGATTGAGGTCTCCTTGGGTACCAGCTCTGGCTGGTGGACACACCAGACATCACTGAGGCTTTCTCTGAAGGAGCAGTGGCTTTAGTCCTGAGACAAGTACCTACCACTTCAGTCGAGCCCCTACCCTCGGCTGTGGCCCACAAGGAGATTTCAGAGCCCTCCCCGCAGCTGAGGAGCCGCTGCACTATTTGGTTTTCAGCACAACACCATCAAAGTAATCGTACTGATCTCTAACAATTATGTGACCTTTGACAAGAGATAGCATGGTATGAATTACCTCAGACTAGTTGACTTATGCTGGGAGTCATTGCTCTCTTTGAGATATTAAAGTTGTGGACGTCTGCATGTGAAGTAGTCATAGTAGTGTCAATAAGTACTTCAAGGTACGATTAATCTTATCAACAGAAGTGTCTGTATTAAGGCTTCTGTCTTAGAAGCTCTTGGTTTTATCATTGGACTATACTGATAAGGTGGCCAACTCATCTACAGACATTTAAGAGATGTCTGCTGGATCCTACCTACAGCAATTTTTTATACTCTTCAGTGACTTATATGTATGTCTCAGTCCTTTTTTTGCTCAGAAAGATAGGTACCTATTTCAGCTGTGTGTTTGAATGTTCAGGTCACCTATCTATCTCTGCTTCTCATGCCAGGTGTCACAAAGTGACTTAAGAAGTTATATTGCTTAGGGACATACCTCTTCAGAACTGACAAGAGAGAAGTGGGGAGGAAACTCAAACCCTTGACACCTCACCATATACACTGCATTTTGTTATCTCATTTCATGGCAATGTTGTCAATTTCTGTAGCATTCTCCTTCTCTCTCTCTAAAGGCCTAGCCATTAGCTAGACAAGTGTGGATATAAACTAGCTGATAACTACTTGGCCTCAAGGAAAGAGGCTGGTCTTTGACTCACTTTTATTAAGTAGTGGAGGCAAAGAACCATTTATGTCTTTAATCCATTACTTTTTAATATAGACTAGGACATTAGTAAGACAGCAGCTCCTACCAATCTTTTCTATGAATAAAATGTCTCCAGGGAAAAAGACTGAAAACAATTTTCTACTTTTTTAGCAGTTACAGAAGGTTATACTTACAAAATGTTCATGTAATTGCACAAAACATGAGATTCTAATTCTTCTTTCTCTTTCATTGATGACTTGACTTGACAACTTTACTAGCTTCCAGGGAAATTTTCTCAGCAAATTTCACCAGCTTATTTGTGAGGAGAATCAAAAGGCTGAACAGCATAATATTTGAATATAAATTACAAGAAAGAATTTATTATTTTTTCAGATCTTCTGCTTAAAATTTAAAATTCAGTACTTATACCCTAATTCTGCAGATGTATTGTAAAGTTACTTTCTCATCATTGTCAATTGTTAACTAGCAATTATATTATGACAGTTCAAAGTGATTTCTTTAGATTTAATCAAACCTTGCCTATTCTTGCTATCTTTTGTTTTCCTGATACCGTAGTTTTAGTCATATTTGTGATCTATATTCTCCACATCAATGGCCACATTGTCATTTTTTTGTAGACACAGAGCTGGGCAAGAAGATTACCTTTCAAGGTACTTAATTTATTTCTAATTTCTGAAGTAAAACCTCTCTGATGTGTATAAAACTTCTATTCTATATCCTATCTATGGTCTGAGTATGCAGTCCTCTAGGGCCTACATTTGCAAAATTGAGAGTGAAAGTCTGAGCTCATCAGGACTTTTTTTTAAAAAAACCCAACTTCTGTAAACTCTGTTCTAAATGGCCATCTCATGTTCATTGCACAAAGAGATTCACAAATTATTTATTTCATTACTTACCAGTTACCAGATACAGGTAGAAAATTTCCTATTGGGATTTACGTAACATATAACTAGAACAAGTAACATTGCTTTTCTTTTGCAGTGTCCAGAACACTCATATCAAGAAATACAAGGTAGAAATCCTTCCTCTTTTTTTTTTTTTTTTTTTTTTTTTTTTTTGTATCTTCTATGAAGAAAATAAATAAAAAACTCTTAATATTTGACTTTAAAAAAGTTTTCATTTTTCTCCCATACCCGTTTGCTGCTCAAAGTAGAACAGTTTTAACTGGACAAAACATAAACTCACATTCCTGGCTAACTATTATATCTGTTTGGATTTTCTGTTGGAGATATGGCTTAACTATCTTCAAAAAAAGGAAGAACTGCAATATGAATATTTAAAACAGTTGATGAAACCTTTTTCTACTAGGCTATGAGAGCAGAGTGAGCTACTACTTCCTCTTTCTGTTGTTGTCTAGAAGAGAAACTGTTTAAAGGGCCTAATCTCAGGATAATATTCAAGGCTTTGAACCTCCTACAAATGCTAATTGCTTCATAGAGTCTTAGGATAAACTTCATTTTTATCAGCACTCTATACGTCTTAAATTAGGTGGCTTGTACTTCTTTACACTGTATTTTATATGTCTCATTCTAAGGTACTCAAATTTTGTGGAGAGTCTGAGTTTGCTGTAAAGTAATCAGCAGACAAAGATACTGAAAGTTTGGCTCATTGTTCAAATACCAAATCCACTTAACCTCTAATTCTCAGAAACTGAGTGTGCAGAAGTCAAAGGTAAAAACACTTATCAATAATATGACTAATAGAAAAATTCATAAAGGTTTCTTCATAAATGCAATGAAATATCACGTTTCAGCCTCAATTAATATGTACTGCAAATTAATTTTCATGAGCTTTCTTTTCCATTCATTCCTGATACAGCAATGTGCAAGAGTGTGATGCCTCTGCGTAATTACAGGTGTCTGTCTCATTTTTGCTAGACAAGGTATAATTAATATGTAAATTGTTTTCTTTTTCTGTGGGAGAGAGGAATGTTGATATTTTAACAAACAATGTGTGAGCTATGGGATAGTGAAAGGATAAATATAAGGAGAGTTCATTTATCTAAGTGCACTGAGGGAAGTAAATTACAAGATGCTCTGTCCCTTACTACTTACAAAATTGCACAAAGTTAATGCATCAGAATGCAGCCTCAGAAATAGCAGAAGCTGAAGTGTAAATAGAAACAGGAGTTGGGAAGAAAGACACAAATGGTTGTCCTGTAAGCAGTTAAAGTAGCAAGATCATACAGGGGGAACTGAGGAGAAAAAATTAGATGGGAAACAGTGGAAACAACAATTGTTCTAACTGCACTTATATACATGTATAATAGAAGTAAAAATGGTGTAACAGTTTTGGGTGTAAAAGAAAGTAAATGGGAGGTGAGTTGGAACAATTATGTGAGAAATCGCTCATGTCCATGACTGTGAGATACTACAAACTAGTACAGATCAGGACTGGCATTAACACCTTTGTTGGCAACATGGACAGAGGGATTGAGTGCACCCTCAGTAAGTTTTCTGGTGACATCGAGCTGTGAGTTTCAGTCAAGATGCTGGAGGGAAGGGATGCCATTCAGAGGGACCTTGACAGGCTTGACAGTGGGCCCATGCAAAGCTCAGGAAGTTCAGCAAGGTCAAGTGTAAGGTCTTCTACCTGTGTCAGGGCACTCACAATCATAAAACCAGGCTGTATGATGAGGAGATTGAGAGCCATTGTACAGAACAGGACTTGGGGGTGTCAGTGGATAAAAATATGAATTTGAGCCAGCAGTGTGTACTCACAGACCATAATGCCAATCGCATCTTGGGCTGCATCAAGAGAAGCGTGGCCAGCTGGTTAAGGGAGGTTATTCTGCCCCTCCACTCCACTCTGGTGAGATCCCACCTGGAGTAAGCTGTATGTTCAATTCTGTGGCTCCAACATAAGAAAGATATGGACCTGTTGGATCAACTCCAGAGGAGGGTCATGAAGATGATCAGAGGGCTGGAGCACCTCTCCTATGAAGACAGGAACTTCTTTATCGTGAGAGTGATGAGGCACTTCAACAGATTGGCCAGGGATGTTGTGTATGCCCTCTCTCTGGAAGACTTCAAGGACAGGTTGGATGGGGCTTTGAGCAGCCTGGTCTAGTGGAAACAGGGGAGTGGCAGTGGAGGGGGTTGGAAGTAGATGATCTTTAAGGTTCTTTCCAATCCAAACCATTCTATGATTCTGTGTTTCTAGAACAAGTATTGTCTTTTTTTTTTTTCTTTTCCCCCCTACTAGGAGAGCTCAGTTTAGGTTTATTTTTCAAGACTGAAACAGACATTGTCAATGTAGCATACAAATTATATTCTTATGTGATTTAACCACATTTTCCCAGGTGCTAAAACTAAGACTTTCTTCTCACTGATGAAGGAATCTTAGAGCTGACAGCTACCACATTTCACCATGTCATTTTCCTCCATTCACATTTCTGTACCCGTGAGGTGTGATGATTACCAGTCTAGCCTTACATGGTCTTGCTGGACAGTGTGAAACTCCTGTGGCTTCAGGCTTTGTCCACCAAACTTAGCCGCTTGAAGATTGTCAGTAAATTTAATGCTCTGCTAATGCAAGCATTCATGACAGTCTTTCACACTGTTTTAAAATCAGTTAGATGTTTTGTTCATTACTTCTAATAGAAAGTTATTCCAGGAAACTAATTTTCTAATTTTCAGACAGTTTATAGACATTTGCCTTTGTGACAACTTCTATCTTTATCTCAAACAGATTTCTTTTTTTTTTCCTGCTGTTTACCCTGGTGGGTTTAATATCATCTCTCATCTCAGACTTTGTTTCCAAGACCTTTTCAACTCTTCTTTACAAAAAAAATTGTCTATTCCCTAGTCATCTTAGCCTGCACCTGCTCCAATGCAATTTCCTCATTCTTCAAGACAGGTGATCAAAACTGTAAGGAATCATCCATGAGAAGTCTTACCATACTCCAAGGGTACTTGGGCTACATAGCCATCAGCCCTTGAGTCATGCAAGAATACCTCGTCTATCATACAAAAAAAAAAAAAAAGTTAATTACATTCCTGGTTTATATGTTCATATTTACTCTTTGAAATGATTTCAAACTATGTTTATAATATGTAGGTAATTCAACTCTTTATTACTGACTGTACCATATTTTCCAGATAATTTCTCTTTTTAATAACTATGTGGGGTTCTTTTTGCAAAACTACCAAATGAATCAATTTTGTTTTTCCTCAGTCTCCATTCCATTCTCTAGTATACCAAATTTTCCTTGTCTTGATTTTTAAAACCAGAAACAGGAACAAAAAGAATTTCAGGTCTAACCTAAGTTTCCCATTTGTAATACTAGTAGTGACCTAAGAAGTAAGAAAAAAATTATTTTTATATGTTTCATACAATTTGTATTAATTTTATAAAGACAAGTACTCTCTGGCATAGATACAAACCAAATAATGCTTGATCACAGTCATAATGTTTATATTATTTTTGATAAATTCATAGACTAGTAGAAGACAGTAACTATTACAAAAGTATTAAAATTTGAGCTACATTCCTTACTCAGAGTTTTGGGCCTTGGGGATATGGGTGCAAATATTGCAAACGAGACTTTCAAGATTATTTTCTCTGGCACCTTATTTTATTCTTATTCCTGCTATCTTAATGATTTGAACACAAAACTATAAAACTTTGTATTAAATATGCCAGTTGCACAAGTTTGTAAATGTATGTGCTTCTGAGGGTCATACAGCTGTTAGCTTTTGAGTCAAATCTGTTTAATGATTGCTGTGCATTTCATTCTTCCATAAGTGTCATTCTCCTAGGATAAGTGAAGTTTCATGTTGCCATTCTGCAAGAAACTCCACTTAGCTGGACTCCTGTGCCCACATAAAGCCAAAGGTCTGATGAAAGTTTTGGTTAAGGAAATTGCCCTGGAGCTAGGAGGGGGAAAACAAATTGCTTGTATGAAAGAATTTGTTTATGAGAGCTTTTCTTCAAGCCACTTGGGTCTGTCAGGGTTAGCTATCAGAACTGTCAAGGTTTTAGGGGTTTTAATGTCAAATAAACCCTGTACATGACTGAAGCTTTCAAACCTTTTCCTCTGCCACAATCCTATTTCTACAAATACGAACATTTCTCATAATCAGAGAATATCTTCATTGTGAGACTTCACTACATACAGAGCATACAGCTCTGAGCACATATGGTGAAAAAACAGCTGCTTCACAAGATTACTGTAGCAATTATCCAGAAAAAAGTATTATTTCATTGCAAAGACTGGGAAAGACTTATGAGTGTTGAAGCTTCACTGTATAACCAGAATCACTCTATAATATTTTTTTAAGAGAAGACTTTTAGGACATAGAACTAAGAACTCATAGCATCCTGAATCTACTGGGAACACTTTGTGATGCACTGGGGAGGAAAGGGTGCTTTGAAATCTTTGGAAAAGCACAAATCTGCCACTAGATCTTCACTAGATCACATTGCTCCTGATGGAATTCGGGTATCAGTATTCGAGCTGACCACTTGGGTAAGTAACAAATTCTTGGAGATTCTGGTGCTTCAGAATTGCTCCTAAATACCTTGTTGTACAACAGTATGCCTTTCTGATTACACTGATTACTAGCAAACACTTCTTTTGACACCTTGGGTGTATAGCTTCTAAGGATTCACATGCTGTTACTTTTTGATTACCTAAGATATGTCCTATAGAGCTGGAAAACTTTAAAAGCTCCCACTGCCCTGTTTGTTTATTTGTTAAACCCTTGGGTAAGGACCACATAGTTGTTATTGATTACCCACAATAAAAGACTTGAAATAATTGCTTTACTGGTAATATAAAGCTGACTGTCACATCAGTGGCTGTAATCAAAAGCAGATGAGTAGGTATGAGTACAGACAATAAGACAACTATAAATGATACTTCCACCATGTTTTGCTAGACTTCAAGTATTTGCAACACAAGAATTCCTGATCCCAAAACTGTTTTCCTGTTCATTCTGTATGAACTTGTTCAGTTTCTCTCAAAATACATGATGGAAAAAATATCTAACTAGTAAAACTGATAATTGCAGTCCCATATGAATCAGTACGATTTTGATACTTCATGTAAAACATATTTGTGGACAATATACTTTTGAACATGAAATTCTCTAATTTCTAGTACTCAAAAAATGTTTGCGTCCACATCCAAAAAGTATTTTTTTTTACAAAACTGGGGAAAATAAACTCTTCTTCCTTGATTTTTTTTTCCTGATTTCCTTCTCTTTTCACTATTATTAAACAAAAATGGAAAAAGAAAAAAGGGAGAAGTGAAAATATGAAATATGGAAATTGCATAAAGAAAGGGTGTTTTTAATGAGCAACATTAAAAGAAATGTATTAATAGAAATTAATTAAACCTACCAAAAGATTCTTTTACAATTTCAGTCTTGCATACATTTTTCTCATTCTTAAACAGCTCTGTTAAGCTCTTTGCTAGATAGAACTGAAACCAAGGATATACGTGGTTTAAATCAGGTCTGAATGCACATGGATCTGCATGAGAATAACAGAACTGTTAGGATACAGAGACATGATTTATTTTCAGATACTGCAAATACTGTCATACAGGGTGTGCAGCCATTATATGTATACATGTATACATGACAAAATACATCCCCTCCTCTTCCAAAGCCTGATTCTGAGGAAAAAGCCCATCCAGAACCGTCTGAGATTTTTTCCGTCATCATAAGATTGTGCTTGATATGTGCCATAAAAGTCAATGAAATTTAACCAGAACTAAAATAGTATAAAATATGAATAAAAGGCTTCCAGAGAATGCATACTTGTTTGTAAAGCTTATCACCTCATCTGTACTCAGAGACAACCAAGCAAAAACTATCAGAAGTTCAAAACGAAGATTTCCTTCCTTTCAGAGCAGACAGAGGCGAAGTCCTTAAAAAAATTTTACTGAAATAAAATACTACTTACTTTCAGAAGTAACAAAATATTATCTCAAAAAATCATGATGATATGTGATTATGACTATACATACAGATTTCTGGAGCATTTTGACCTGATCGGTATCTGAAAATCCAGAAACTGGGGAATTCTAAACTAAAATGTAATGAAAATGAAAAGCATTTTAGCTAATTCAGGAGACATCAACAAGTATAGTCAGCAAGGCTGTTAGTAAAATTTTTTTTTTTTTTTAAGTGAATATAAGAGGAAGCAACTACTACTTGAATAATGCACTGATTCTGGTTATTGTAGACGATCAGCCTTTTGTTGTCTGGGGTAATTTAAATGTGGTATAAAATATTTTAAAAATAATTGAGGTTACTGGCATCTAGATCAGCCTGATGATTTTCAAACTCAAAAGAAATATGTAAACCATTAAACATGAGCAATATTAGTTTTCATATCATGCATATGATAGTTTATTGAGGTATCAAAGAAAAAAGATAAAGACAAGAAACCATGATACGGAAATAAGGAAAATATTTTTTATGCAAATAACACAAATAACTTATATCCTATCTAAAACAGATCACTATGTGATTTAGAAAACTAAAATCAAAATGCTTGAATCACTTTTTTCCCACACACACTTTTTTGCACCCATGAGAAGAGAAAATAAAATGTTCTCAATTTTCTTATCAAAACAAATTATTGTACAACAATCCACAAGTAATCAACTTGTTGATAAGTCCTTTGATATATCTCGATTGAATCTAATCTTGTTTAGTTGGGTTTGATCTACATATGATGTAGAATCTCTAGATAGTAAACCTAAGAGTAAGAGAGACCCCAGGAGAGGAACATTGTACTTTATATAAGGTCATCGGTTTCAAATACAATCCATCTGGTTTTGCCTACATCTTTTAAGTTCTTTTACAGTTTATGTAGACTTCAAAATATCTCCCAGCGCCTCCTTCCACAGGCAAAAGGGGTCTTGCCCATCATGACATGAAAGACCCTGCAAAGAAATGGTTTTTACCCTTCTGTTGGAGTTGAGCCAAGAAAGTCAGCTAGAGACTAAATCTGTCAAGATGGCTATTAGTGGAGTTGTGATATTCTGCTCTTCTGCCTCAGAGTTAGTTTTATTGCTTCTGGTTTTAAATCTAGCAACAGCCTAATGTAAAATGCAGGTAGGGGAAAAAGAGCTATGTCCAAGAGATATGCCCAAAACCTATGAACTACTTCTTTTCGTCCTGAGTCAGTATTCAGCTCCTCATTTCATTCTGGAATTCTGTTATATCTGGGAATAGAAACTCAAAAGGAAAGTTGACACTGGTTTTGTCCAAGGTGTATATTTTGTCACATTCTCTTCAAATGAGCATTTAACTGTTTCTATGCCAGTCTTCCAACCAACCCCCAGAAATCAGTACTTATCTATGCAAAAATTTTATTACCATGCTCCCCTTTTTAGCAGACATTAGCCAGACCAAATGCAAAGGAGATAAAGGCACTTCACATTTCTTATCAATTTACCTTATCATTAGTAGTAGACTCCTGATCATGATAGTTAGGACATTCCACAAATATATAAAGGGAGATGACCAGTCTTTCCTTGGCAAATTAAAAACCTTAAAGCAGCCTCATCTCATCACTCATTTCCAGAGAGGACCCACTTGGTCATCTAGTGAAATGGTTAGGAGGAAATCTAGCATCAAAAGTGGGGAAGTGATTTAGCTGAGAAGTAGTGAGGATCTCTCCATCCTTCATAATTTTTTGTATCACTATAACTGAAGGAGCAATGCTGGAAGGAAGTGGAATATAGTCCACTTAAGGAATCACCAAGACAAAAAGATAAAGTAGAAAAAAATATGTATTTTTCAAACTATCTCCTAAATGAAGCAGACTGTCTTATTCTTTCTCAGTCCTCAGAGACATCAGACTTATTTGGATGACTTCATTGGTGGTCAGGCATTAAAGTTTTAGAGAGACAGTAAAATTTCAGTGCAATAGTATCCTAAAGGGTGGGACTGTATTAGACTTGGAATTTCTGTAAAAAATTTTATTTCGATTTTACATGTTCAGTTTAAGAAATAGCTTCACCTTTTTCAAGTGACTGCATGCATTTTCCAGTAAAAATATGTCTATATGTCTTTAAAAGATCTAGAAACCACAAAGAGACATATACCTGTGGGCTAAACTGGCAGACTGTTTTTCAAGCATGTTCATAGTTTCCTTTTTTAATATCTTAATTTGTTCTGTGGGTTTCCCTGGGGGAAGAAGTGAGCAAATCCATTGCTTTCCGTATACATCCGGCTTAAATCCATAATTAAATCTCCTTCAAAAAATTGGCAGTTTTAAGATGAGCTTTAAAATGTTAAATATCAATCATTTGATGAAAAACAATTGTAATTACTTGGTTAATTTAGTAATTTATGCCGGTAATGAAGTATTTTAAGCCTTTTTAAAATATACTATATTGTACTTCTGAAAAGGAACTCCTCCTTATTGGTAGTTATATTTATTCCTAGAAATCGGATTCCTAAGAAAAAAAAATAGCATTAATTGTTATAGCAGGTGCCCAGATGTGCCTGGATGGACATGGCCCATTTCAACTGGCTCTAATGGACCTATCATAGGACACAGCTGAACTTCTCAGCCAAGATGGTGGCGCCTCAGGGAAAATGTATCTAAGAAAGAGCAAAGTGCTGCATGGCAGTGAGGAGTAACGAAAAACATGTCACAGAAGTAGCCCTGTCAGCATCAACATGAGATTAGAAAGGGGAAGGATGTGCTTCAAGTGATGAAGCAGAGATTCTTACGGAGCCTATGGAAGATCCCATGCCAAAGTGTCTCTGTCTGGACCAACAAGCTTTCTTATCCTGTTTTATTCCCCTATCCTGAGGAGGAGGAGGAGGAGTGAGCAGCTGGCTGGGAGTTTGGCTGTTGGCTAACCCATCACAACTTTTCATGTTTGTCTTTTGACACATTGATATAAAAAAAGACTAATACTTACCTTCCCTTATGTATTTTCTTACACTTTGCTATTAAGTTTTAATTCATACAGGCATATTTTGGTATTTTGTTTTATGTTATTTACATTCATTTTCAAGTTATGATCCTTCTCCAAAATTAATTCTACTTTGAATGTAGATACAAATCCTTACAATGTTAGATAAATGTTAGTTGGAAACATTTAAAGAGTTTTAGAACAGTTCTTGAAGGATTTGATAACTCATAGGAAACTGACAGCATGGCACTAATTCTAAACCAAAACATCTTTCCAAGTTCCTTTTTATGTAACTGGATATGAAGACATAATAATCTGAATTTAACAGACTAGAATTACTTTATTGCATTCAAGTTGGTAATAATTGCACAAATGATCCCTGAGCTGAAAGCTATATACTTACTATACAAACAACAGTATAATTCACACTCTGCTGAACAACAACCTCAAAATACAGTTGTAATATCATAATATATTGGATGATCTATCTTATATTGACTTCCTATTCTAAAATTGTAGAAAAGAAAAAAAAAGTTTAGCAGATGGTGAAAAATAAGACTCCATTTTCTATGCAGTTGAAACTAGAAGAAGTATAAAGAAAAGGCTACCAGCTGATCAGGGAATGGAGAATCTTTCATGCAAAAAAAAAGGAGGTTAAACAAGGCAGGTTGAAAGCTAATATGAACTCTTCAAGGGTACTGCTGTATAAACGCTTCAAAGGAAAGGAACAGACACAGAAAATTCAGCTTATTTTTTCTTTCTTTTTCTTTTTTTTTTTTTTAGTACAGATGTCACCATGAGATCAATCTGTATATAGGAATCTGGAAAGCCATAGAACTCAACCCAGAGTAGTGACATGCTGGAGTAGCTTTCCACTATAAATAAAATTTAAAATGCTATATATAAATAATAATTAGCATGGTATATAAATGGTATATGAAAATATTTATATAAAAGAAAATGTCTCTTCAAGATAGAAAAGCTTGGATTTGATGGTTTAAAAATTTCTTTCTTTTCAGCTCTTTTTTGGGCTTATAATTTTTTTTTTTTTTTTAATTAGGGATTCTTCATGTATACTGAGACATGTTTAGTCCTAGTGAATGTAACTCTCAAGAGAAGAGGTTCACAATCTGCCCTTAATTAATTTTTAAAACAGATTATTCCATCCTTAACAAAGCTTGCTCTTCATTCAATCTCAGATCAGTATGCAAATTGTATTACACTTCTCTCTCTCTTTTTTTTTTTTCTTTTCTTTTTTTTAAACCACAATGCCTTAATTTAGCTAAATGTCAAGAAATAGATTTATTCTCCTGGAAGGAAGATGGATAATTAAATCTTCCATGAAAATGATTAAGTCTTATTGAAAAAAATCTAGTGAGAAACATTTAATTGTAATTGACTGAAAGAGTGCTGCAATAAGAGAATATAGATCAAAACATTTGGCATGCATAACTGAAATGGGCCAAAACACAAAAATGTGTTATGTAGACAAGAGGTAAACACCCACACAGAATAAGTCACCTCTGCTGTCATGTGTCTTCAAATGCATGACAGTAAATATTACTAGGAATGACACTGCAAAATCATCATGCCCCTATAATTACAATTTTAACATGATGTGTGGCTTATTTTACCACATCCCTTAAAACCAGTCTAAAAACAGGAGAAAGAACCATAAAAGTTATTATTGTCATGATTTCACTTATAACTCCTATTAAAATGCCCTTCTGTTTCTATGATGTAGTAATAATATACTGATTCTCCTCCACTAATCTTTATCCCTTTCTTTGCCTTTGCTGTTGGGCAGTGTCAGGCTACTGCTGCTCTGAAAATTAGCTTACAAAGGCTGTTTTATTGCTCTTCACTGAGCACCTTCCCACAGGGACCTTTAGTGTCACCTCAGTAATGCAACTAGCTGCCTCCAGTCCAGTGCCTGGAATCCAACATTTATTTTTACCTTTAGATTTCATTTGCTCATGATGTCAAAAAAGTTTGCAAAAGCTTGGCTTGAATTCTAATTTTTGTAATGTTAGATATTCTGACTGGCATCAGTTGCAGTTTTGGTGATGGGGAAGAAGCAAAAATGGAGTTTTGGAAAAAAAAAAAAAACAAACCAAAACCAAACCGATGTCAAAAAACCATTATATTTACTTTTAAATTCAGCATGTATTTAGTTAAAGTAATAATGTGCAGACTGGTTCTAAATAAAGCAATTTTATAATGCCCAAGGCAAAAAGCATATCAGTTCCCTCATTATTGCACATTGAGAGGGAAGCAGAGCTAACTAAAGGGAACATAGAGGGATCCTTTCTAATTTAATTCTGGCTACAATCTGTATCAATTTTAAATCATTGAGTTTAAACAAGAGACATGGGAACCCAGCACTGGATTGAAAGCGAGTATTTATTCCAGAATGCAGGTAGGCATGCATATTCTTAGAACAAGTTTTCGGATCAGTTGCAATTAGTCTCTTGATCATGCCAGAAAGAAGATACTGGATTTGATTTTGATTTGGATACTGACATTGACACAAATCTACATTTAAATTAAATATGACAAAACAGTTCTATTTATCATGCAAGTTATTAATTTGATACTCATTAATGTAAGATGCTTCAATGTAGAGAGAAGCTAGATAAATCTTGGCAAGACTAAGAGAGAAGAGGTAAAGGCTTTGTGACCTTACAGTGTTGTTGGATTGGGGGGTTCTTCCCCTTTTCCCCTTTGTGTTGTTCATGTGCTACATTTGGATTAATCTGATTTCTAATTACTTTTTAATGGGACTACATCTCTTTTCACAGAGTACTGATGTCTATATACATATTATTTACTCCCAGTGGTCCATAAAAGTTAATTACTCACCCTTCCCTGCCCCAGCAATTAGGGGAGAGAATTGGAAGGGTAAAGGTAAGGAGACTCATAGGTTGAGATAAAAACAATGTAATAAATGAAATGAAATAAAATAAAAATAATAATAATAATTGTAGTAACAGTATATACAGCGATACAAAATGCAGTTGCTCACCACCCAATAACCAATGCCCAACACATTCCCACCTAGTAATCCCTGCAGAAAGAAAATCCCAAAACTGCGACCCTGGAAGAATGCCCACTTCACAGCCCACCCTCATTTATGTAATAAGCATGATGTTGTATGATATGGAATATTCCATTGGCCAGTTTTGGTCTGTTGCTTGGGCTATGCTCCTGCCTAGCTACTTGTGCACCTACCATATGGAGACTGTATGTGATCTTGGTATGTAGCCTCCTCTTTACAGTTAATGAAGAGGAACAGGTACTTCTGTGTGCAGTTCATCTCATTCAAAAGCAGTTGACTAAAATAGGACAGATAAACCATGCCTTAAAGTAGCCTATTTTTTTGTTTCTTTATTTTTCACTGCTAAAAAGATTAAATTACTATCTTAGATGAGGACTTCTACATCTAAATAATTCCAGCATTAGGGAAGATGAAACTCACCTTCACTTTTTTGGTCATGCTTTTCCTCACTGAAGGCAAAAGGAAATTTGTCATAGTTTAGCAAATGTATAAATGCTGCATCCTTTTGTTTCAGTGAGACATAGTTCACAAATGATACTTACATAGTAATGGGATTTTGTTAAGCACAAAGCTATTGACCATTTTGGTGTTTGACAAGAAAGACAGTATAATTACCTTTTTTTTTTTTTTTTATGTTGTTCCTAATGGAGACACTACAGCAACACAGCCCTGCTCGATAAATCTATTTTAGAATTTTTCATTCCATTTGTGGTAACAACAGTTGAACAGTCTACAGGAATGTCTATTCTTCTGGTTTAGTTCAGACAAAAATGCCCCTCTTTTTTATATAGCCTGAAAAGTGTTGCTGTGGAGTTATAGCACAATATAAAAAAAGGAATAATTTACAGAGGTGTTTTGTTCCTGTGTAGTGAAGAACACTTCACTTCAGCCCCTGATATGCGAAGGTCTAAAAGGTCACTTCTTTCCTCATACATGCAAGTTCCTCATAAAGCTAACGTTTTTTTCTGAATTCCATTAGCTTTTTTATCAAAGGCCTGCAGGTGTTCTGATGTATTCAACAAAAGATCTATTTAGCAGGCATAGTGGCTGCAAACACTAGAAAGAATTGAGCTCAAAATTACTGAAGATATTCTTCAATGCATCCCTTTCCTTCAATATATTCAATGATTAGCTGTGTATATGTTATTTTTTCCGTCCACAAAAGTCTTAATTAGCAGCTAATGGGTCTGTCATGTTACATGGAAACCTCACGTATGCTTGTTGTACAATTTTATTTGCATAATAATGCATGAATTAATTTTACATTAACTTCAACAATAGCCAAAATGTGATTGCTCATTTCTAATCACTGGGAAAACCACTGTGAATTATTGTACTTTGAAAGTGAGTCAACAAACTAGTAACAATAAAAAATACAGCAGAAAGTCACCTTTGTACTGTGTCATTTGGTCTTTAGTGTTTATGATAACAACTTTTAATTATGCTTCAAGATATTTCACATGAAGAGTCAAGGACTATAATAAGAAGCTTTGCTTTCTGTGTTTGTTATTAATTCTATGCTGATTTGAAGGGTGACATGCAGGTTTGTCAAATTTTAAAAGACATGAATTAATATTGCCTTCATGAAGAAAGTAGGTTGGAATGATTCATTATATAGAGAATTTCAGAAAACTAAGTGATTCTTCTGAGGAGAAACACGTAAGAATCCAATCTACAGATATAAGATAGTGGGAAAAACTCATATATTTTCCCATTCCCCATTATAAGTGTGTATAAAGGGTAAGAAAGGGTAGGAATTAAGATCTGGATCATTTCAGTTTTTTGAATAAAAGTCCTCGTTTTAATCCATCACTGTCTTTTGTCTTATCGAGTGAAGGTCTTGACAGTGACTGGTTTAATGCGAATGGTGAATGCTATTACTTTTATTGTACATATTAAAAATGGAGATGTTACCGTAACTTTATGATTGGCTTGTATGCACAACTACATTTGAATGTATGCACACACACACATATATTTATTTATTGGAGTAAAGTAAGGGGAAGCTTACACTGTTCCTGATGTTATCTGTCTATGTAAATTCAGAGTAGAAATCCAGGCCCTTATTTCCATGAATGTTGGATCAGGGTTCTAGCTTACCTTCCTCATCTATAGAGAAGACCTCTATACTAACAGGGAGATTCAGGTAGGACAGAAAACAAGTTCATGTTGGAATTCCATTGAGGCAAAACATTACTATTGGTAAAATAAAGTAAAATAAAATGTTAAGTTTCTGCTTTTTCAGGTTCCTGTAAAAATATAAACGTTCCAAATATTTGCAGTTAAGGTCATAGAATTTTTTTTCCTTTGGTTCATGCCATATATAAAAGTAAAGAAGTTTCCCAGTCACACTGAACAACACATTGCTATTAAAATATGAACATTTAACAGGTCTGTAAAATTTTTTCTTGTGTCTTCTACAAAGTTTTAGTTTAAAATAGATCTTTTACTCTGACAAATAAACCCAAAAAGAACCATGAACCCAGGAAAAAATATGAAGGTGTTAAACAGAAAAAGAAATACATTGTTCAAAGAGAATGAGACATACTAGCTGTAGATCATGTAAAATGACTCAGAGTTCATGAAATCTTATTAAGCAGAAAAGTGCTTAAGAAATAAGGCATCTTGTAATCCACCTTCTAGCTTCCTAAGCACTGAAAGAATTGACTGGATGTAACCCAGTGTTTCAAAAGCTATTGCATTACTTTTTCTCAAGGCTAATTATTTTTCCCAAAACTATGCTTATTTTTTTTTTCTGTTCAATTGTCTTGAAAGAATATTGAACACAACATCCAATAACCCACCTGTCTCCTCAAAAAAATATGGTGTTTCTCAGTCCAAGGTTGAGATAGAGTGTAAACTGAGTACTCCCAGACTGAACCTTATAAAAGTGTTTTCCCTAAATATATTGATCTTATTTCCAATTACAATAATTAAAACTCAGAAATAGCTTTTCACTATTTTCCAACAGTATTGGAGAGGGAATTCTTGAAGTATAGACACTTCATTTAAAAAAAAAAAAAAAAGAGAGAGAGAGAGAAAACAAGAAAAAAATAAAGGACAACAGGAACATAGTATTTCAGCATGAATATATATGTACTTTAGACTAAACAATTTCACCTGAACAAATTTTTTGCAATTTCACCTGAACAAATTTTATACACACATGTTTTAAAGTTCCACGGAGTCACGAGTCTATAATGGGAAAAAAAAATCAGGTTTGGTTGGCTGGTGGTCCTTTTTCAAACTTCTAATGGTTTCTACAATGGAAAAAAGATGCATGATGAAAAACAAGAATTATATTTTTAAAAATCTTACTTTCCCTCCATAAAACCTGAAAAAATCCCAAAGAATTTCTATGCCCAGTAAATGAAGTACCAGAGATGAAGCGATTATTTACTACTACTGCTAAGTGGATTGTTTGTTTCACAATAGTATCACAGTCATTTTCAAAGCACCTGCAGATATTTGACTTTTATTTTCCAAGGACCATTTCAGCTTCAAAAGAAACACTTCGAAAAAAATTGGAAAGTATCATTGCTAAGAGCACATCTTTCCTCACTGGGAATAGTGATCAAAAATGTGACTAATTAAAAGCATTTATAATCTTTCTGCTCTCTCTTTTTTTTTTTGTCCTTAACTACAATTTAATAATTTTAGTGATTGATGTTTTCAAATTTGTGTGTTTAACTTAGTCATATGACTAAGCATGCGTTAAGTACTTAGTGGATAAAAACTCTTCACTGAATGTTATAAAATTATCGTGTGATTTATTATATTCATTCTATTAACTCTTATAATGTTCCTTAAAAATATATTAAATCTTATCTTGAAATACATCTGTTAGATAAGTACAAATATATTAACCTATATAGAATACCTGCAAATAGCATATATAACATGTCATTTTGGTGTCATCATAACTAAAGGTTTTAAGGATTTATGTTTTTAAAATATTGATTGATTAGTTAATGACCAAATGACTCTGTTAGGCTCTATTAGGACTGAATGGTATAGGCAACTTCTAGAGAACAACTTTTTTTCATAGGTAGTTATTTCCTTTTTTTTTTTTTCCTGAAAATTAATCACTTTGTTGTTATAGTACATTTGGTTTCCAGGAAAATCTCTGCTTTCCTTTATTTGGTCATTATTGAGAAAAAATAGGAATTTAGTGAGTTAGAAATTCTAATTCAAAGTCATTATCAACATTTGAATATAACAGGATATGGAGAAAGAAGGAGTTATCATATTAGATGTTATGGAAAAGTAGTTGGAATTTGCAATTTGATCTAAAAACAAAACAGATGTTTGATCTTGACTGAATGTCTTTCTAGGGGCCACCTTTACTGAGGAGTGGAAGTTAGGTATGTGTTTAAGAGGATGTATTTATAATATAAACAAAATTGATAAACAATTTATATGGACTGGATGCCAGAATTAATTAGTATTATTTTGGAAGATACACAAGAATGCAACAGAAGACAGAACAGAATGCACAGAAGTGAAACTATTTATTTTAAAAGACTGAATAAAGATGTTTTCAGGGAAAAAAGATGACCGAGAGATGTATGATAGAATTACCAACTGTCCTTACAAACACTATGGTCCTTCAAATGAATCTACCCAATTGCAGTTTTTAAACAGATAAAGGTAATTAATTAATTTCCAATGGTAAGCAATTAGCACAGGCTATTGAAAATGAAAAAAAAAAAAAAAACAGTTTATCTGTTTTAAAAAAGGAACCAGAAAAGTTCAAAAAGTTCACAGAATAATCATTCAAGGAATATTATTAATTACATAAAAAACATACTAAGAAGTCCTTGAAATAAATCCTAATTGACCTTGCAGAATATTCTGAGCATTGTCACTGCACTTTTGACTTATTCTTACCTGTGTGTAGATGTGGTACTTAGAGTTGGTTTGGTGATGGACTTGGCAGTGTCAAGTTTATGGTTGGACTAGATGACCTTAAAGGTCTTTTCTAACCTAAATTATTCTATGATTCTTCCCCAAACATCCACATTTAGCCACTGAAAGAAACAGATTATAAACCTACATGGACCGACTATTTAATGTGATTTAGTTGTAGTGTTAGCACAGTGGAAAAGCGAAACCCATCTACTACTTATTTTCCAGCTCATAATAGATTAATCCAGTCAGTTAATCCTGGGAAGATGTAATCAAGGTCTTTGTTCAGGAGAGTGTTTTACTTCAGGCTTCACCCATGACACCCATTCAACCTGAACCCATTCATACTTTCAAAATGTTTATACAAGAAGTTAAACCAAAATTACTGATATGATTTTATGTCAGAGTTTCATCAATTTATGAAAAAGTTCACAAAGTTCTCTGCATTTGTTGATTCAGAGTTTTCTTTCTAATCATATGCTCCTGACATGGTTTTATTTTTTGAAATATAATTTTGAATTATAACCTTGAATTATATTGCTTTTATTATGTTTTAAAAATATCGAGGAATGGATTGGTGGGAGCTATGGAATTTGTAGTACTCTATAGTGTGGTCAGTTCTATCAGCATTCAGAGTTAAAGAGACTTTAGCCTTAAAAAAATACAGTAATGACACTATAAATTCCATGATAGAGTTTACATTCTGTAGCATTCCCTTTTTGATCTGCCTTTACTTTCTAGTATCCCAGTGTTAAGATTTCATCTCCTAACAACCATACCCAGTCAATCAGTTGAGATAATTTATTATCATGTTAAGAAGTGTAAGAAGTCTTCAGTACAAAACTCCCATCAGAGGCATATAAAGTTCATGCATATAGCACAGAATGATCGTAGTTCTGACAAAATTAGCATAATGTATTTATAGATATATTACTAATTATCATTACCTACATAATTCCAGATGTCTAGTTTTCATTATTTAGTCAATCAGAAAAATATTTAATCAAGTAATTAATGTCTCCTTAACCAAGTCTTATTATTAAGTTAACGTCTTAATCTGATTTGAATTATTATCAGGGCCTCTGGTAGTTTATTTGTTTGTATAATGACAAGTGCCTAAGCCACAAAGAACTAAGAACAGTAGCATAGATGCACTGTGTATCCAAGGATCCCAATAAGCTTTTCAAGGTATTCCCCCAGGTTTGTTTTTGGAGTTGTTTGCTTTTGATGGAGTGCTCAGTACTTCAGAAAAACATTCCCTCCAGTATTTATGTCTGTTACATCCATTCTGCTCTCACAGAGATGAACAGATTCCCATGACTTCTACCAAAATGCCAACTTCTATTGCATGCTGAGAAGGTAGATAAAACAACCACTTCCCATGCAGTTCAGCTGCTTCTCTCCACAGAATTGCCCATGTCCATTTTGCCCAGTTCAAGCAAATTGTCAAGTTACCTTTTATTAGTAACTAAGAATATTATTGATACAATCAAAAGAGGAAAGACCTGGCATTTTTTTGTAATTGTAGAAGATTTATTAACATGAGAATGAGGAATCTTTTATGAGAGACAAACCTATCTATATTAATTTTCTTCATAAATTGCACTAGCTCTTCTTATTTTGTTTATTATGTTGAAATAAACTGCAATCTACTGACTAGATTATTTCCAGAGATCCCTTCTAACCCCTACCATTCTGTGATTCTGATTCTGTGAATGCTACAGTCATATAGGCAATATACCTGTTTCTCTCCCCTTACCCAACCAACTAGTCACTCAATTTAGTTTCATCTGTGTCTGTAAATACAT
>JAAGNO010030966.1:0-16654 GCA_033439905.1 Ceryle rudis
AAAATATATATAATATAATTTGAAGATCACTAACATCCTCTATGCATTTTAGAAAACCAGACAGTGCATTTTGTTTAAAGATGAAAATCGTCTGAAGTTTATATAAGGCACAAGCTAAATTTTACAGTGCAAGCAAAAAAATAGAACGGTGTTAGGGATTGGGAGACAAGCATTCAGGAATTTTGTGTGGAAATCCTCATTCACTCATCTCTCTGTACTATTAATTCTATTTTCCAAATGGAAAATGCAGTATATCCTTATTTAACAAGGTGTGGTGAAAGGTTAAAATTATAAACCATAATACATTAATGACCTCAAGGTGTGCCATGGGAGGTTTAGGTTGTTTTTTAGGAAAAACTTCAGTGAAAGGGTTGTCAAACCCTGGAACAGTCTTACAAGGGAGGTGGTGAAGCCACCGTCCCTGGAGGTATGTAAAAGACATATAGATGATGGGCTTAGGGACATGGCTTATTGGTGAGCTTGGCAGTGCTAGGTTAATGTTTGAATTTGATGATTGTAAAGGTCTTTTCCAACCAAAATGATTCCATGGTTCTATATGTGCATAGTTATGGCTACATAGTCTAAACTTACAATAAAGTATTAATAAATGTAACCGTAGAACCTAGTTGATCATGACAAAAATTCTTTAAATAATCTATCTAAGACACTAAAATAATATGACAATATGGGCCTGAAAAGTATGGCATTATTAAAACAACTTCTGTTGACACAAAAAGAGCAAGCTTTTTGTTATTTCTCATATCCTGTTCTATGTACCTAGGCTTTAATTACTTCATGGCCTGAGATTCCATTTTTAGATCATTTAACAGCCTTCCTTTAAAAGTGTTGTGGGAATACAAAACAATAATTCACACAGAACTTGATATAATTCTGTTGTGTCATATTATCTTGCTGTCTCAAGTCTCATAAAAAGATATTTTAATTTTCATTTATTGAAATATTACATCTTCCTATATAGCCTATATTTCAAATTAACTTGTCTGACAAGTAGGACCTAATAGTTCAGTAAGAAGGATTAAAAAAATATTTTCCAATAATAGTATTTTATACTGTAAACACCCTCTTCTGTACAATACTATTTTTCTTGACTTTTGAAATATAAACTGGATAGAGTGGAACAAATTTATACTTTGCATCTTTGAAGAAATGTTGTGCTGTGATCAAGCACAAGGAACTTTTACCATTTCTTGTCTATGTATCCTGTTCAGTTACCTCTCTAAGCAGCATTTGTTTTTTTTATGAAAGTAATAAGATATTAGAACTACTGAGGATAAGAGACATCCAGATGCTCCTAATTAATTCATTTTCCTATGACCATAAAATTGTTTTTTGAAACATCTTCACCCTGACCTGAAGAGGTCAGTCCAAATATATATTACATTTACAGGAAGCAACAATTCCGACTGTCAGATACAAGAGCTCAGATAATATTTCTTCAAAGTTTTCTAATGAATATGATGTATTATTGATTCATTCTGAGTACAATATATTTTTTAATTTTATTTTTAAAAAGGACTGTACACAAAGTGACCTAGAAGACCATGGTAGGACCACTCCTTACATATCAGAAACTGAGGACTAAAGATACAGTTACCATGTTTCCTCTTCTTATACCTCCAACATTAATGAGCAGTTGTGTAAGATGTGTAAGGCAGGAATCCTAATGCATCTGGAAAATGGAATAACGAAACTGAGTAATATAAAACTAGGAGAAACCTGGTCCAGCTTCATGCTGTTGTGTGCATCTTTTCAGCTAATGAAGATAACAGCTCCATCATACAACTGTTTTCCCCTACTGTGTTGCTAAAGATGTTCCCTATTATCAGTTATAAATCTTTTTTTAAAAAAACCTCATGGTGCATGTATACCCTTTTCCAACATTAGCTTTTTTCTGCCTAATATTTACCTTCCTGTATTATAAACATCAATCATATCCCTTTCAAGTTAAACAAACTAACTTCTATTTTCCAAACATAGTTCAATTTTCTGTTTCCTTGATCACAGCTGTGAATTCTATGTTAACTTTTCCTGTCTTATTTCTTCATTATTGAGGATATATGCCAGCTGAGGTCTTGCACAATGGCATTATTACTTACCCATTGCTTTCAGAGATGCTACTGAATAAATCAAAATACTAGATTTATTTTTTTTTCAGTCACATTGCATAGTTGACTTCTAAACATCCTATAGGACACTAGTCTACCTACATCATCTTCCTCTTCAGACATTTCATTTTTAAGTACCCTTTGTTTATAATAGAAATTCATAGTAATAAATTCTTAGCTAAATCCTGGATTAATTCTACCTAGCATCCTACACAAGTTAGCTCAGTCATCAGAGACAGAATAGAAAAACAGAAAGGATGATTCTGCTTATTCAAGACCAGAATAATATTTTAGAAGTACTTCTTTCTTTCTGTTAATTCTAGAAAAAGTCTGAGTGGACTGAAGTCCCGTTTATCTTCACATAAGTAGCTGAAGTGCCTACTTATTCTAGACTACTTCTACATAGATTGTACATGGAGAAGGCAATTGATTCCATTGTCCCAGAAATAAACTGTTGGTAGGCAGATCGATAAAACCATTAAAAAAGATGAGTCAGGTCCATCATATATGCTAGTGTGTTGTTTAAGTTTAGAAACAATTATGCCAGGAATAGAAGACCTATACTGAACAGGGAATGCTGTGAAAAAAATCATTACAGAAGATGATACCCCCCCACCCCTCCCACTCCCCCACTTTTTCTGCACAAGACAAACACAAAATTGATAGGGCTTCTGATTTTGGAACTCATGAACAAATCCCAGAATACTTCTTATCACTTTCATAACTGCTACTTAAAAAAAGAATTACAAAACGCTGAAAGAGTAAAAGGCTGCAGAAAATATTTGAGAAGTGGAACAAATTTAGCATGAAAACCTTAAGTGCTCCCTGCTTTTATGGAGATGGATGAACACCTGCCTGTCAATGGAGACTAGTGAATGTATTCATTGTTTTACTTTGCTTGTGTGGACAGCTTTAACTTTACCTATTAAATTGTCAACACACAAGTTTTTGCACTTCTTACCAAGACTTACCAAGTCTCTCCCCAACCCAGTGTGGGGGAGTGAGTGAGTGACAGTGTGAGGCTTAGCTGCCTAACCTAAGAGGGCTTAAACCATGACACCACTTTGAAGTTTTTGTGTTTCTGTTTAATGATCATTGGCATTTATTTGCCATATTAGTAGAATGGTCATAGAATAACTTTGACATTTTTTATCACCTGATAAATATAGTTATATACTTACTTTATAATACTGCCTATTTATTAGGCAACCTTTTTGTTTTCATGGTGCATCTGAAAATCTGTTGAAAACATTGAAAGCAAAGTCTTTGAGGTAGCAAAATGGCTCAATGTGTGATAATCCTTGCTGAGTGACATCAATACTCACAGCTCCAGTTGGGTGCTCATACAACCTGAGGTGTACTACTAATGCTTAGAGAAAAATTACTTATCAAATATAAGACATTTATGATATAACTGAAAACAGAACATCTATAAATAGCATATAGGACAAAATAAGACTTTAAAATATTATTTGCTCATAATTTTCCTATCTTTTGAATTTTGTTTTCATGTTTTTCAACATATTTCTTTTTTTTACTCCGTTCTTTCATCATTCCAAGCTTTTGAAATACTTTGATATTAAAGAAAATCGACAGCCTCTATAGTTTAGCTGATGAGACCCCTAGTGGCAAAGGGTGAATCACCATCACAGAGTTTGTAAAAAACCCCGAAATCTTGATTCCATCATTAGTTGGAATACAGAAACTGCTTCAGGGATAAAGAGGTGGAGAAGGAAGGAATCCTGGAATGCCTCAGTTCCAACCCATTTTCTAGTCTTGATAAAAATGTTTAAACGGAATAATGGTTCACAGATATCAAACTTAATCCCACTGAATATAGAAAACAAGGCTTAAAAGTGTAAAGATATGAACTGCAAAACTAAAAATTGAGGTCACCAAGCCACAAACCTAAGCAAAATTGAATAATACACAGTTCATCACCACAGAAGCCTGAATAAAGCCTATACTATTAGGAGACACTAACAGCCTTCAGGATTATGAGTCTTCCAACAAATAGACAGTGGATTATCCTGTGTGCCCATACTTTAACTAGCTTTTTTTTTTCGGATATTGGTCCTTTTTTTTTAATCTCTATTCCAACAATCTGCAACAGTTTCTAAATGTAATCTTTAGGGTAAAGCAAGTTTTTCACACTTGGATCAATAATGAATATACTGACCTGGCTGCATTAGGGAATATTGATAAGTATTGAGTCAGGGAATCTTTTTGACTTGAGATAAGATGAAAATATAGTTAGCACTGTTATTGGAGGCCTGATACACAGCAATTTAGTGTCTGTAAATACAGGGAACACTTGACTTCAAAACTTGACTTACTCTGGCATAAGAAAACTTAATCTGGTTCCTGGTGGGCTTTATTTTATTCTTTTAGTCAGAATTCTTGTTAACTGATCTGAATGACATTGTTGCTTAAGTTTATTGCCATTTTATTCACATTAGCACTACAATCACCAACAGTGATTGTATTGTGTAACTTCTTTGTTCTTCTTTATCATTTCCTTCTCTTGGACCCTACTTTACAAGCTGTCACCTTTTCTTATCTTCAACTTCTGTCCATACTTGAAGTAGAGATTAATAAAAAGCTTGCTATATAAGCCTAAACAAAACAAACAAACAAACAAAAAAAACCCCCAAACCAACCAACCAACCAAACAAAAGCAGAATTGGAACATTTAGGGCAGGACTTTTTTTCATTCCCTACTGGCTGATCTAAAGGAAAGGAGAAATTTTATGAAGCTCAGAGGACAAAGATGTGAAGTTTTTGAAGATTAAAAGTTGTCATTCAAGAACTATTACTGTCATCTACAGCCTACGCATTTAATACAACAACTTTTGGGAAGTAAGAATTTTAGGCTTTGCTGACATCAGACACTTGAGTTGGTATACAACCTCCGCAGTTCAGTATTAACCTGTGATGAAGTAACGTCTCTTTTCCCTCATTAAAATCATACAACATGGAATCACCCTAAAAGACTTGAGCAGGAGTTGAAACAAAGAGTGTTAAAAGGCTTTACAGGAATCTCTCTTAAATCTATCCAACCATATCTGCTTAGCTGAAGGCTCCCATAGTCTTCTATCCTTTATGCCTCTTCTTTTCTTCTGCCACTAATTCCCTCCTTTTTTTCATCCACAGAATATAATGGTTTAGCAGAAGCATGTCAAGACTATGTAAGCTGTTGTAACTAAAGGTGGGGAGACTCTTGCCATATGCTCAGCTACCCTCTGTATTTGATCTCCAGGATGGTAAAAGAAGGAGGGAAACAATTGGTGCGTAATTGTTAAAAATAATGCCCAGTATTTTAAAAATAGATTGTATAGCTTTATATTTTGGAAATAGCTTTTGAAATTCATAATTCTATTAGAAAAGGTATTCTGCATTTTTTGCACCAAGAACTAAACAAACTCAGCCTGTTCTAAAGCAGCTTGAACTAAGATAAGATGATAAGATAAGATAAAGATTGTAAAGCTGAAAAGATGAGCTTTGGTAAGGTTGCAGTCACAATATAATCTTATAAAATTGTAATAAAAAAATTTAAAAAATAAATCTCAATGACCTCACATTTCATATTTGAGAGAATTGTAAAATCAGATTCATAGAATCGAAGAATCACAGGATCACAGAATCACAGAATGGTTTGGATTGGAAGGGACCTGAAAGATCACCTAGTTCCAACCACCTGCTGTGGGCAGTGACATCTCCCACTAAACCAGGTTTCTCAAAGCCCCATCCAACTTGGTCTTGAATACATCCAGTGATGGAGCATCCACAACTTCTCCAGGAAACCTGTTCCATTGTCCCACCACACTCATTAAGTTCCTCAAATTAGGAACTTCTTCCTACTTTCTAATCTAAACCTCTCCTTTTGCAGTTTGAAGCCATAACCCCTCATCCTATCACTACAAGCCCTTGTAAGAAGTCTTTCTCCAGCTTTCTTGTAGTTCCCCGTCAGACAGTGGAAGGTCCCAATAAGGTGTCCCTGGAGCCTTCTCTTCTTCAGTCTGAACAACCCCAACTGTCTCACCTTGTCTTCTTAGGAGAGATAATCAGAGACTGACTGATTATCTCCATGGTCCTCATCTGGACCTGCTCAAACAGGTCCATGTCCTTCTTGTATTGGGGGGTCCGGAGCTGAACATAGTACATAGGGTTTAACAAGAGTGGAGTAGAGGGCAGAATCACCTTCCTTGACCTGCTGGCCACACTTTTGATGCATCCTAGGATATGGTTGGCTTTCTGGGCTGCACTTGCACCTTGTTGGCTCATTTGAGCATTTTGTTAACCATCAGGATTGCTCTCAAACTATACTCCATCCAGCCTATATTTGTGCTTGTGATTGTCCCACCCCAGGTGCAGGGCCTTGGACTTTTTGAAATCAAGTATTCTTAAATAATGAAACAAATTTTGCATGTTTAAATACTTACTGAGATGGAGGTTATGTTACACCATTTTTAAACTGCTTCACAATTAAAACTGAGCCTCAAAACTATACTCTTTCTAAAAGTATGAAACACTGTGCATAGAAGACATCTAGGAGTTTCATGTCAACCTTCTTGCTGAAAAAGGTGTTGATATCAAGTTCAGAATAAAAGATTCACAGGAGTCTAATTACCTGCTCTCAAAGTGTGGTCAGCAATAAACAACCATGTTATTTCCCACCTTCCCCATAAAACCATATAAAATCTAAAATGTAGCAACTAATTGGTGTTGAAAGGTTAGCTAGGAACTACAAAAATTTGGAGTGCTGACAGCAATTTATTGATTCAAAACATTCAACCGCAGCCAAAGACATTAAACATCTCCTTTGCTGTAACTCAAGCTCTTTCTAATTTGCCTGTCTCCAATGTGATGAACCAATTAGAAATAATGATAAGATACATATGTCTATATTCTGGAATTTAACCTCTCATTAAACTATAAAATGGAGCCAGTACAATCTAGTTGTGAGCTTTTTATAGTGTATCACAGTTTTACTGTGTTTTGGGTTTGTTTTTTTTTTTGTTTTTTTTTTTACTTAAATACTTTAGTTATAATAAACAAGTTATTTCAAAGAATCCCTTTGTTGTAAGTTTGTGTTTAGGTCCATTTCATCACACAGAAAAAACCCCAACAGAATTCTTAATATTAAAAAAAAAAAAAAAAGAAATCAAAACCTGTCATTGTGTTTATTAATTTTTCTTAATCTTCTTTCTAATGTTTCAATTTGCTGAGGAGATTATACTGACTTACATATGTAGTTTTTTCTCATATGTGAGTTTCAGTCTTTATTATACAACATGGCCTGTGTGGTAAACTCAATATGGACCAGAAATACAAACTTCTAAGTATTTGTACCTCCATGAAAATCCAACCCTTCAAATTCAAATCACACAACTGTGATCTTATTCAATTTTTTGAGTTGATGGAAATTGGACAGTGCTTTGAACAGGAAATACTAGAACTTAGCAATTTCTGAATTTACCATACTGAAAATTATTATAAAACAAGACTTTAAATCATATTACTATAGTGAAGCCTCCATTTT
Organism: Ceryle rudis; assembly: GCA_033439905.1. Taxonomy (NCBI): domain Eukaryota; kingdom Metazoa; phylum Chordata; class Aves; order Coraciiformes; family Cerylidae; genus Ceryle; species Ceryle rudis. The sequence goes on from JAAGNO010030966.1 coordinate 7,669, forward strand.
CATATTTCACTCTGTTTCTCACTTGTGCATAGTTGCTTTTTGTTTGTTTGTTTGTTTGCTTGTTTTGGGGGTTGTGGTTTTGGGTTTTTTTTTAGTTGGTTGGTAGGCTTTGTTTCTTTGGGGTTTTTTGGGGTTTTTGTTTGGATTTGGGGTTTTTTTCTGTAATTTATATAGTTTGTCTATTAGTAAATCAGTGGTTACAGAAAGCACTAAGAATACAGTTAGAGGCTGTTTTAAAGTTTTGCTTACTTTTTAAAAAGTCAAGCATTTTTCAGTAAAAATACTTTCATAAACAAAGTAGAAAACAAAGAAAAACTGTACATACTGGCACTAAAATATATGTAATAGTACTTCAGTCTGTAACTGCAAGTCATATCTTTAAAAAGGTTAAGAAACCTCTGCTCATACTGTAAATAATTTGGGTCAGCTTTTCTGAATTTTTTTTTGCTACTGTAGGTTAAAGATTGGTTCAGGATTCCTGGCCCCATGAAATAGATACTTGTATTGAGTCCCAGATTATCTTTTTTCCTTATAAATATGCTTTTCCATAAATTCACAGTTTAAGGATTGGAAAAAAAGGAGTACTTATCTATGATTTATGTAGATATGCAATGTTTGTATTCTTTAATAAAGTAGAAAAAATAAGAGAAGAAAAATCTATTGGAAAATGTCAAACTAACCAAAGGAAAAAAAAAATAAATTTCTAGTGTGAGCATTAACTTCAGCTTGATAAAGGTCCCAGTACAGACTAGCCTTACAGTAATACTTTCATACTGTTCAAATTGAAAAAAAAAGATAAGCGACAAAGTTCTATTTTTATTAAGGTAAATTAGATTTTGTTACTGAATGAACTGTGCTTTACACTTTATACATGGAATATAGCCACATAAGAAGAATTTCCTAAGTTCTTTATTTTTTCCAAAGAAAAAGACTGAAGTTTCCATTTTCACAAAACAAGATCTGAAATTCTAAAATTTAAGTAATACTAATTTTTTACTTTAGAAGCAGGTCTAGTCTCAATGAAAAGCAATTTTCCAGCACTAAAACACAACATACTTTGGGGAGATAAAAAAGAGAAAGCAGATAACTACCAGCTAATACTCCTATCGATTTTTTTACTAAGTAAACCAGCTATTTTGAAACCCTTCTGATTTACAGCAAATAAGAATCTGTCCTTCAAATAAGATGACTAATGATACAGACAAAATAACATCTCAAAAAGCCAAGCTTTATATTAATTGTCCCTGTTCCTGTTAAAGTTCTTAAATTTGAATTCAAAAATAAGATTCTAAAGAATAAAATAAAATGCGCATGTCTAGAAACTGGTCTTTTCTATTGCAAAATTTTAATGGAGTATTTACACTTTAGTGTTTGAAGTCATTATAAAGACTACATTATCTGAACAATTATTTAAGACTTCATTTAAATTATTTAAATATAGTAGGAGTAAATAAAATGAAGCAACTCTAACTGCTGACAAGTTCTCTAAGTAGCCAAGAAAGATTCTGACAACTTCTACAGCTGCTGATAGAGTGGTTTGATCCATGAGTGTTAATAACTCTGCTTTGATATCTTTGCACAATTTGAATACATTTTAAAAATTTTGAATGTAGAGTTCAAGTTGTGTGTCTTCAGTTAAAGACAATTGAAGTTATATGACTGATACATGAACCATGCTTCAAAAACATAAATGATAAAATCTTGCTTTTGCTTTATTAGTTATCTAGAAGCATCAAGATCCAGTAAGTATAACCTACTTATTTACTTATGGCTATCTGAAAGCAACATCTACCTCATTTCCTTTTTTAAAATTATATTTTTAAGTGAGAGTTTTCAACTTTTCATGCTATGTCCAATGCTAGAAGTCAAAAAGTATACATTTAACACTTGTATGACTCACTTATTATTGAAATCTTTTTAACAGAAGCTTTCTGAAATCTCTGTACTATGTGGGTGGTTCATTCAGGACCCACTCAGGCAAAATATCACTCAGGATGTGATTGTATTAAATTTGATAGGACATCAATGACCTGCATCATCCTCAAAACACCCACTGCTGCTTTAATTACTTTGGCAGGATTGTTAAGTCAATTAACATCAACTTTCTCTAAAAATAAACTCCTCTGACTCTACTCTATGCATTTTACTGTTAATCCACATCACATTTTATGTTTTACTGTTAACAAAAGAAAAAAAAATAAAAAAAAATTAAAGATTAAAAAAATAATCTAATTTGCATATTTCCTTCTTTCAGTGTTGTCCTGCCTAATTTCCATTCAGCTAATTAATCTATAATTTTAATGTGAATTATTTTTGCACTTTTAGCATGCATTCTACTAGTATGCATACCTAGAAAGCCAAGAATAACTGCATATTTTACAAAAGAGTGAGGATTATCAAGTATTCGACAGAGAATGCAAAGAGAAAATTATACCACTATTACTATTGTTGACAAATGTGTGAGAAAGACAGAAACTTTCATGCTCACCTGAACTAATAAAATACTACGTGCTTCTGTCTAAATGCCTCTTATGGATGCTTGGCTGTCATTGTTCAAAATATTTTTTGTGAAAGTGTGGTGGTTTGACCTTGACTGGATGCCAGGTGCCCACTAAGCTACTCTGTCACTCCCCCTACCTTCTCCTTTCAGATGGACTAGGGAGAGAAAATAAGATGAAACTCATAGGTTAAGACAGACACAGTTTAAAGAAAAGAAAAGCAAGGCTGCATGCGGAAGCATAAGAAAACAAATATTTATTCTCTACTTCCCATAGGCAGGTGATGTCTGACCCTTTTTCTAGGAAGCAGGGCTCCAAGTGTGTAGTGGTTGCTCAGAAGGACAAGTGGATAGCTCCACCCTGCCTCCTTTTCACTGGGGAAAAAATGTTGAAAAAAAAAGCCTTGGTGCTGTGCAAGCCCTGCTCAGCAGTAACCATCAACACCTTTCTAGCTCCCAATACATAGCACATCACTATGGGGAATATTAGCTCCATCTTAGTCAGAACTAACAGAAGAAAACTTGTCCCTTTAATTTCTCTGGGTTATGCATGTGTAAGTCAATATGTGCTTGGCTTCATTCAGAGTAGAAGGTACTGGTACTTTTTGAAGAAACTTTGACTCTTGCCTTTTAAGAGACTTTCCACTCCTGAAAAGCGATTTTAGGTGACAGAACAAACATACCAAGAGTTAGAACTACACTGTTACCAAACATTTTGTATTTTTAGAGTAATTTATATTGTTAGGGTCAAAAGTTACTCCCTAATGCTAACAGTAAATTCATGAAAATTCCAAAATTAATCTAAATATGAACTTTTTTCCTTACCTTTTTTTCCACTTTTTTTTTTTTTTTTGACCACACGTCTGGCAACTCGACATTTTTATTGTAGCATTTACTTTATGCTCAAGCAATGCTTTCTGTCTTCAATAATTCCTTGTAGCAGCAGTAATGTTTTTTAGATAATATTTTACATTTGTTTTCAGTAACTGTTGGTGTTCTTCCCTTTTCACAATACATCTCCCTCATCATGTTCAGAGAAATAATAGAAATTATTACTCCAAAATGTAAGCAAATTCATCCATTCTAGATTGGAACATCCAGAAAAAATGAAACAACACCCCTTTAGGTTTCCTACAAAGGAAAAATTTTACAACTTCAATATCTTCTTATCCTTGAGATTGCTAGGTTGCATAAGATACTTTTCCCTTCTCACAGTAACCTAAGCACAGTATAGTTGAAGAGGTGAGGAAAAAGGTTTGTCTGGATCTTCATTTCATAAAATATTTACATAGTACAAGTAAGATCTTCAGCTTTATTGTCTTTCTTCATTGACGATCACTTGCCATCTGCTGGCTGAATCACAATTCAGGTGCTTTTATAATTTTATTTTATTATTCTTGTTTATCTTCTTAACTTTACTGTAATTTAATTTGAAAAGCATATCTTGCCATTATCTATTTCTGAATTTTGCCTTTATTTCCTAGGCCACCCTAAGGAGTTTGACTGCTAACTTCAATGGTCACTAAAGAGACAAATAACATTTCACCCATTCCAGACACTACCAAGCTGAGTGTTGCTTCATTGTCTTCTGATATAAAGAAAGAAATTGTCATCAATTTAGCAGGCTTTAGACAAAGAGTCTTCAGGGAAAGAGAAATTAAAGAAAGGTGAAATAAGAATATGGACTGAAATTAAATAATATCTATATAAACTGCAGAGGAAAATATTTTACAAAGGGGTAGTGGATACAATTAGTCTAAAATTCTGATTACAAAAAAAAAAAAAAATTGGAAAATACATTCAAACCTTTTAGAAAATTAGACATGTGACAAAGAGCATGTAAGGAAACTGAAAATTAAATTGTCAAGAAAAAGTATATTTAAATGGGAGCCATTAAATAAGGAACAGTAGCCTATGGTTGTTTCATATATTTATGAAATGGTGGGTTCCATCACTGTTCTACAACTAACCTCTGCCTTATCATAGTATGCAGGTACTTTACCACCTATAATGGATTTCCTAACACAGCTCCCATTAAAAGCTAGAGGTTATTTTGCAGAGGAACAGAGAAGTGATTCTCTGGTCATTAACAACAGAGCAGGAGACTAAACAGCAATCTTTTTGTCCAGAAGTATTTTCCTAAACATCTTCTTTCTGAAGTCAACATGCTAAATTCAATTGAAATGAAGGTGACTCAAGAGGATTCACATTAACATAGATTCAGTCCATAAGAGAGATCCGGATATGTTTTAAACTGGAGCTCAGGAAAGTTAGAGAACTAAAATCCAGCTGAATTGACCAGTGAGAGATACTAAGTCCAAAATACTGGTAAATACAAATATTTGCCCAGTATAAAGATTAGAAAAATAGGTTACAACACTCTGTAGGTTGTGTGCAGGTTGGTAATCTTTAGCATAGGAACATTAACAGCATGTCACTGATGAACAAATATGCCTAGTAACAGTGTAATCAATCTAATGAAGACTACTCATTTTTCCTTAACTGAATCTTATAGTTTGAAAAATTGTACATATTACTTAAAAGTCAAGACTTTGACAAATTGTAATAGGACAGGCCAAACAGTACACTTAAAAATGCAAAGCACAGATTTCAAGATTAAATTCATGCCTTTTAAGAAATAATGATGGGGCAAAGAAGTATGTGCAATCATATTAATCAATACGACTGCTGCTTTCATTAGGGTACATAAAAAGCTAACAACAACAAATGAGTTGTGTTCTTGTTACTCATATTGTCTCAGATACATACAATTCCTTACTCTCCTGAAGGAAATACAATCTAAGAAGGAATGGAAGCCACATAAAGGCTGAAGCTGCAAATAGAATTGATCCTTTCAAATCAAACCATATTGAGTAGAAACAGTATTTGGGTTTTCAGTTTGTTGTTGGTTGTTTTTTTTTTTTTTTCCTTTTGATAGAAATGGAAATGTTTAAAATATCTTGGGTTTTAAATTAAATATTCCACTCAATCTGCTAAGAAAATTTATCTTGCACAGGAAAATCAGAAATCTATTGGTGATTGCCCTACCATTCAGTAATATATGTCAAAGTACTCAGAAAGTAGGACATCTAATTTTATCTCATTTTTTTGATCAGAGATTTTTAAATCATCTTCCTTTCTAAGACTACTTTATGCACCCTTTTGGGGTTACCTGGGAGATAAAGACTGGTGGGTTTAATCACATATAAACATTTAAACATCTACTGGACCAGATAAAATAGAGTCATTCAAAACCCTGCTTTATTTTCTAGTTCAGTGGTTCTCCTAGAATTACCTGTATAGCAGAACAGCTGCTCTCCCAACAAACACATGAACACACACTAATATAAGTGTAAGTTTAGTAGTGTATAAGATATATAAAGCTTAATAGTCAAATAATATTGAACTACTGAGCTGCACACAGTTCTCAAGCATCTCAAGCACAACTCTTTTGCTTGGGCAATGTGTAATCAGTAGTGAAGCTTGTTTTGGCAGGGTGTTGTTAGACTGAGTACTTATTCATGGAAAACAGCAAATTAGCAAATTAGTGGGGACTGCTGAGGCTGATGCAGCTTTGTTGCTGTAGGACTGAGCTGTATATCCACTCTGCATGATGTTTTAGTGCCTGAAAACTGCTCTCACACTTCTTTTTTTTTTAAAAATTCTGAAAGATGAGTTATTTTCAGCTATATAAAGTTGTATACCTTTCTTACCTAGAAAGGTTAGGTATGTCGGACAGCATCAAAAACTATATTCTTCTTTCCTATAAATTTTTCTTAAATTTTCTTATTTTCCTATTTCTTTTCTTAGTCCTTCAACTATCATGACTGCAGTTATACTAATAGTTGAATAGTATAATAAATGCATAGTTAATTGTAACACAGGACTTTGATTTTCCTCTGAGTAGCTAGAGTTTACAACATTTGCTGTAAGACTGTGTTCTAAATTTCAAACAGCACACTGTATCAGATACAAATGTATTTATTATAACACCTCAGAATGAGAAAATGAGTGATTTATGATGTCTTAAGAAAACTGATATGGCATGTAAAGTTGTTGGGTCTTTTTTTTCATATATAGCTGTGCTTTGACTGAAAGAATGAGGTTACTTCTGTCAACAGGTAATAGTGATTGACTCCCAATAGCTAAGGAAAATCAGAAGTTTAATAACTATGTTTTGACATGAAGATCCTCCTGATTATTGTTTGAAGTAAGAGAATCAAGTGATCCAAATTCCTAACACTGTTTTTTACACGTCTGAACCATTTATTAGCTGAAAGGAAGTACTTCCATTTTACCTCTTTGGAATGACAAAGGGTATCCTGAAAGTTTATATATATTGCTAGAAAAGAAAAATCAGTCTTGTGCAAGTTCATTTATTTTGAAATTCTGGAAATGGGAAATCATAAGAAGCCTATTATCTAAAACACTTTCATGAATACATGAAAGAGAATGTTCCTCAATTCTTAACAAAATCGATGTGAAAACCCTTCTGAGTCTTACAGGTTAAGTATGTCTTATTTTGGGAGTATCTGAATGTTTCACTGAACCTAGTCCCCTGATAATGTAAGCAACCATATTGTAAATTGATTCACCTTTCTAATAAAATTAGCAAGATATTTTTGCCCCACTTATTCTACTGCCTTACTACTCCACAACACTGGTAATTTGAAGGTTATAAACGTATGTTTTTTCTCATAAATTTATTTCTGGTGCATTTCTATTAATTTGCTTTTGTGCCAACATTGCACTTTATTTCTGTGATGTATTTATGAGAAATTATATCTCTATATACCTTCATTTTGCTAGGATAAGTAAATTAATCTGGTTTAGTATTTTTTTTAAATTAGGCTTATTTAGTGATTGCTCCTTTCCTGCATCTGAGTAACTCTATTAAAAACAATGACCCATATTGTATACCACAAGGAAATTTCTGTACTACCAGTCTTAGAGATCTAATATAGTTTCCTCATATGATAAACTGTAAAGAAAGACATTCAGAATGATAATTCAGAATATTGTTCATATACTCTGAAGCTTATTTGTTGCATAGGCAGACTTTTCTTATAATAAAAATATTTAAATTAGAAACCTAAAATCAGGTCATAGCAATTCTTCCCAATATTCCAGAGTAAGCGTCCCCTGTGTTTTGCACGTTGGATCCTTACCTACTGCAAGTACATGGCCTGATCGGCCCTACAAAACTCAGTGACTTTTTCATGTCTCCATTACACTGCTAGTTGATGAATTAATACAGACAAGATTTTTTCCTCCTTTGCCCTTTCCATCTCAGAATATCCATACAGGAAGATTTTTATTATTAGCAGTCATGCACTTTATACTAATATAGTTCATTTCCATCTCTGTTCCCACAGACTTTAGTTCTTCCTGTTCTTATTCTTCTTATCAGTGATGCTTTCCATATCTTTGAATTAGGCAAATGTTATTAACACTTTGTTACCTTTTTGTTCTTGTTAGTGAGATCCCTAGGATAAGAAGCCTGGCAGCTTCCCTTTGAATACTATTAATCTTGGTCTGCAGTAAACCACTTTACAACTGCAGCCCTCATTCTCCAGTTTCAGAATAATTCTCTGTGTGGCAATGAACTACTCAACATCACATCTCTACAGTTTAAGGAGAAGTACCCAATGCATTACAACTTTTCTCAGAAGACTAACATCATGGAAACGAGCACTTCATTCAGAAACAGGGCAAACACTTAACTGTTGAGTGTTATAGGTCATGTAAGTGAATTAACTCAAAAAAATTACTTCTAATATGTATGCAAATGTTTATTTTAATTGGGCTTTTTTTCTGTGGACATGAATTGAAATATCATAAAGCACTTCCTTTCTTAATCTCAACTTCACATAAGTAGACTTAGTTACATGCAATTCCTGATTAAATAAAATGTGTTGAAAAATTAGTGCAGACACAAAGAATTTTTCAGGTTTCACTACAGAATATGTCCCAAATATAGAGTAATCAAATTATGCTAGGTACTCTGTCTGAATTTGAGATAAAATATCCATGAAAAACTACAGCCCAGACGTCACTTTTATGACCTGATACACAATAATCTCACTACAAGAACAGTTAATCCAGTTATTTGCCTTTCGAGGATTTTAAAATGCAAGAGCTTGTTACTTATTACTTAATTTAGGACATCATAAAAGTTGTCCATATGAGAAAAGCTGCTGCTTTTATATTACTGACTCTGAGGATATTATGTAATTGAAAGAGGTTCAAAAAGTCAGTTATGGAGCAGTGTTAATTTCATTGAGTTGCATAGAGTGTTCAATGTGACAGTCTGTTAACTGGAAAAATCCTGTTCTTCAGGAAGTGTAGGTTGAATTACTTTTTTTTAAAAAAAGGGAAAAAAAAATTATTGAAGATATTGACCTTTTTTTATATGCTTTCTTGCTACTTCTGACTCCATTAATACATTATTCTATAATATCTGAATTTTAAAATTTTAATTTTAATGTT
>JAAGNO010030966.1:28839-42305 GCA_033439905.1 Ceryle rudis
ACCCCTTGTCTTATCACAACAGGCCCTGCTAAAAAGTCTGTCCCCATCTTTCTGACAGGCCCCTTTAAGTACTGAAATACCACAGTAAGGTCTCTCAAGACCATGTCACCAAGTGCCACATCCAATCTTTCCTTAAACACCTTCAGGGATGGTGACTCCACCACCTTCCTGGGCAGTCCATTCCAGTGTCCAATCACCCTTTCCATGAGGAAAGATCCAACCTAAACCTCCCCTTGTGCAGCTTCAGGCCATGCCCTCTCGTCCTGTTGCTAGTTGTCTGGGAGAAGAGCCCAACCCCCACCTGACTACAACTTCCCTTCAGGTAGTTGTAGAGAGTGATAAGGTCCCCCCGAGTCTTCTCTTCTCCAGGCTGAACAACTCGAGCTCCCTCAGCCTCTCCTCATAAGACTTTTCCTCCAGTCCCTTCACCAGCCTCATTTCTCCCCTCTGCACCTGCTCCAGCACCTCAATACCCTTCTCAAAGTGAGGGGCCCAGAAGTGCACACAGTACTCAAGGTGAGGCTTCACCAGTGCCGAGTACAGGGGGAGAATTACATCCCTAGACCTGCTGGCCACACAATTAAATATAAGAAGAGTATGACTTGTACCTAATTAGTGACTTCATAATTTATAGATATGTGTAATCTTGCCTGTGGAAAACTTACCATTTTCAAACTGCATCCTATTTATCTGTTTCTCATTCAGATTTCAAAAGCAAATAGAACTATTTAGTAAAAAAAAAAATCAAAAACGCAAGTATGTGTTTACTGGTGAATTAGAGGAAAGCAAAAAGAACACAACAGCAAAAAGGAGGAGAATGCAATAATTACTAGAGAAGTTAGGAAGGTACTTATGACATAGGATATTTAGGAGATTCAGACTAGCATTTACTATACTAGTAAACTGAACAATTCCAGGGGACTATTGTTTGGGGGTTTTTTTGGTTGGTTTTTTTTTTTTTTAGTTTGGTTTGGTTTTTTGGGGGGTGGTCATCTAAATATTAAATTACTTTGCATCTGTTTCAATGTAAGGAAGGTTCATTTCCTTCTGGAAATAATAGCTGTTTTCTAATGTCCAGAGTTAGCATATTGTACCAAGGCAAAGTAAATAAAGTATGGCAAAAAGGAAACAGGAAGCCATATGAAATGTTAGGTGATAATACAATTAGGAAAGAAATCCAGCTCATAAGCTTTAGTAAAAATATTTATTAACACAAAGAAAACAGTACAGCACTTCTCAATTAATTCAGCTTCACATTGGTGGTGTGGAGGTAAGATAATTATTAGAACCCAATGACAAACATGGGAATGCAATAGTAAAAAAAGGGAATTATTTGTTTGTTTGATTAGGTTTCTTTTGGTCATTTTATTAATATGTGAAAATAAAATATATTAAAAATCAAAGTATTTGATTTTTAGGTACTTTTCTATTTTCTCCCCTTTTAAAGGGATGAGAGAAGAAAGGGTCAAAGAAATGAAAAACCCCACAGTATTTGAAAATGGAAAATCATGCAAAATGGCAGATTTTTAATTATCTTCTACATTTTTTATGAAATTATTCCTTTTTATGCAAAAACCCTAACACTTTATCAAAATTTATTGAAGAAGATTCTGCTCCGAGTGTCTTAAAATAATCAAAACAAGTTATTGTTTGATCAGTCCTGCTATGAATCAGAAATAAGTTATCAACTGCGACTTATAAAAAAATATTTGACTTCTGTCTTTAAGAAGTCTACTTATTTCCATTTCATTCTAGAGACTGTCAGTTTGCTGCTCTAAGTATTCGATACTGCAGTCAACCTGTGACAAATAACTCAATGTGGCTCTGTAGTACATGGTCAGGTGGTTTCTTTTGCCTTGCCCTTCCTGTAACTATCTGCATAATTTCATTATAAATTTGAAAGAATTGAATTTAATGTACTTCTACTGCTTAAAGGATTATAACAATTTTCTATTTTAACCACAAGTATGATCATAGAAAATGTAGCTAGTTAAGAGGATTACTTGTGGGACTGGATTTATACTAAAAGGCCAATGTCAGGCCTTAATTCAGGCAGGTCTTGGTTTCATGCCTCAGAAGTCAAACCCTCAACAGTTTTAAATATATCCTTTTGTAATGACACGGTATATCCGCAAAAGAAAGTTGAAAGATGCATTCACAAGGCAAGGCCTGTGAACAGAGTATTATTAAATGTACAACTCAGGAAAATCCCATTCTCAGAAATGCTATTACAGCAACAAATGGTGGAAATGAGTAAAAGGAAATTAAATGTGGCTTTCAACCACTATATGGTAAGAATATAAAAACGTTTTGAGAAGTAGGATGTGGCAAATGGAAAAGTATAAAGGAATAAAATTGGAGGGGGGGGGGACGGGACAGGAAGAAGGGAAGGATTGAAGTTCCTCAAATAAATGCATTTCTAATCACTTTCTAGAAAGGTCAGTACATTTCTGACAGTGCTATAATTCTTTTTTCTAATATTTTTTAATTTCATAGAATCATAGAATAATAGAATCCCAGGTTGAAAGGGATCATAAGGATCATCTAGTCCAACCTTTCAAGGAAATTAAAAAAAAAAAAAAAAAAAAAAAAAGTCTTTTGAGAATCCTCATGGCCCTTCTCTGGACCCTTTCCAGACTGTCCACGTCTTTTTTATATAGCAGGGACCAAAACTGAACACAGCACTCAAGGTGTGGTCTGACCAGCGCTGAGTAAAGTGGATTAATAACTCCTTTATCTCTGCTGGTGGTGCCTTTGTTTAAGCAACCCAGCATCCTGTTCACTTGCTTTGCCTCTGCAGCACACTGTTCTCTTGTGTTGAGCTTGTTGTCCACCAAGACCCTTTCCACAGGGCTGCTTTCCAGCCAGGTGGATCCCAGTCTGAGCTGCATTCCGGGGTTATGCATTCCCATGTGCAAGAACTTACATTTGTCTCTATTGAACGTCATAAGGTTCCTAGTAGCCCACTCCTCCAGGTCTTCCTGGAGGGTGGGTCTTCCTTCTGGAGTGTCAACTTTCACACTGATTTTGATGGCATCAGCAAACTTCATCAGGGTACAGTTGATCCCAACATACAAATCACTTATGAAGATGTTAAACAGTGTTGGGCCCAATATTCATACCTGGTTGTGACTGGTTGCCAGTTTGAGAAAGAAATATTTACTAGAACCCTCTGGGATGTCAAACAGATCCCCACCCACTGCACAGACCACTTGTCTAGGTCATAAAATGTCAGTTTCTCTAGGAAGACGCTGTGGAGGACTGTGTCAAAAGCCTTGGAGAAGTCCAGGTAGACAATATCCACCACTTACCCTGCAGCAGCTGAGCAGGTTACTTTGTTGTAGAAAGCGATCAGGTTTGTCAGGCACAATTTGCCCCTAGTGAATCCTTGGTGGCTTTCCCAATCACATGCTTCTGTTTACTTGTGGTAGTAGAGGATTTGATCCATAACTTTCCCAGGGATTGAAGTCAGGCTAATGGGTCTATAATTATGTGAGTCCTTCTTGGAACCCTTCTTGTAGATAGGGGTGACATTAGCCTTCTTCCAGTCTTCAGGCATGTCTCTTGATCTCCACAATCTCACGAAGATTATGGAGAGTGGCCTTACAATGACATCGGACAGCTGTCTTAAAACCCTCAGGTGGATGGTGTCAGGGCCCATTGATTTCTATGGGTAAAGCTCCTCTAATATTTGACATGCTAACTCTTCCTTCCTTGACGGCGGGTCTGTGTCTGTATCAATCTGGATTTTTATCTTCATGGCCTAGGACCCAACAGCACAGGTAAAGACAGAGGTAAAAAAGGTGTTGAGAACCTCTGCCTTTTCAGCATTGTTGGTGACTAGTCCACCTCTCCTGTTTAATAGTGGGCCAATATTCTCCTTCTGTTTCTGCTTGTTGTTAACCTATCTGAGGAAATCTTTCTTGAAGTTTCTGACATGTCTGGCCAATTTCAGTTCAAGATGAGCTTTTACTTTCCTAACTGCAATACCCTTGTAATTTTCAACATGTAATGTTCCAGTTTTCTATCTCTGGTACATTTCCCTTTTGGTTCTGAGCAGACTCAGAAGCTCACAGTTAAACCAAGGGCATCTTTTGCTTCACCTGGTTCCCTTGCCTTTAGAGGGGATGAACTGGTTTTGTGTATCTAGGAGAGTGTTCTTGAAAACTCCCAACAGTCACTATCTCCTTTATCCTCCATGGAAGCTTCTCACAGAATCCCTTCAAGCTCAGCCTTGAGTGAGCTGAAGTTTGCTCTTCTGAAGGCTGAAACCATTGTCTTAGAACCAACCTTCAGTGTGCTCAGCAATATCCCAAACTCTACAATATTGTGATCAATGGCTGTCACTAATCAAGATATTACATACCATGTGTTCCTGGTTAGTGAGCAGCAATTCCAGCAAAGCCCCATTCCTGGTTGGCACATTTAACATTTGTATGAGGAGGGAGTCCTTTAAGCATTCCAGGAACTAGATGGATGACAGCTGAATTGATGTGTTGTTCTTCCAGCAAATGTCTGGGTAGTTAATGTCTCCCATAATATCAAGATTTTGTTGACCCCAAGCTTGCATAATTGACAGAAGTATCTCTTTACTAGTCTCATTCTTTTGTTTTGGGGGTCAGTACAGATGCCTACTGTAAAGCAATAGCAATATGATCCCTATTACTGATCTTTATTAACATGCCCACTGTCACAGTGCTGGATGTCCCCAGGCACCATGAAGGAAAATGTGAGTTGAAACTGGATCAAGCCCCTTGCTGCCTTCAAAATTCTTTTGTTAGCTGTCTGGTTTTTATACTCACTATTGAGTTTAGCTATGATTCACACCCCCTCTGTGGGTCTGGCTAACTCAGGAAGACATTGATACTTTTAATGAACTCAGAGGGAAACATTTACACCACCAGCTGATCCACTCAACTGTTAAGAGCTGTTCATCTAAAACAAAGGCCACCCTCTGGTGCCCTTTGTGTTGACATAAAGTCAGCTTCTTTGCAAGAGTTGGGGTCAGTCACACCCTACATTGTTCCCTGACCTTAGTGGGCATATCTCCTTTGTCCATCTTCTTTGAGCCTCATTCCATTGTAGGGATTTATTGGTCAGTCACAGTGACTGTCATGTGCAAATATTTCCTATGACTAGTAAGTATTACCTACTTTTTAGATTTTGGTTTTAGTGTTAAATATAAATCCAATAATCATTAAATGTATAGTGTATGAAAAGCAATATTATGAACAAAGTACTATACTTTTTGCATCTTTTCCAATTATACATATGTACTAATAACTGATATAAATGCTAGTATACTATTAACTCTTTCTTGAGGCTGTTAAGTATGTTGTTTGTATTCATGGCTGATAATTATCCATGACCTTTCCTATTGGTTTTCATTTAACATTTGATATCATTACCTGAAACTTGAAAATTCCTGTGTAACTTGTTAAGATTTGTATAAACTATTTATAAACTGGAAAGCATTGTAAATAACTTTTCTGGGCAAATACTTGCAACCCTGCATTCCCTTAGCCTTCAGAAATAAGATTTGAGGAATTGAACTTTCTCTGTTTATGACCTAGACTGGCCAGCCATAAACCACAGACAGACCGACCCACCAGCTTTAGCACAGATCATAATAAAGTTAATTTACAAGTTCTGGTTCAGATTCCATTAGAACTTTGTTAGATCTTGCCTAAATCTCGACTGTTATAAAAAGCTTGTAGTGACAGTGGGAGCTGTGGAGTCATAAGGGGTCAATTGTTCAGACAAAAAATTGTCATAGTTTCAGGTGAGTAAAACCATGACAGTTAAACCAGCTCAGGATTTGTGTCCACTGCTTTTGAATATTTTTAAATGTTAAAACCTTAGCTGTGAGGTGTTTCATCTTCAAATCTTAACAAGAATATCATAACAACAGCAGCAAGACTAGCTTATGATTTATTAAGTATAGTTGGACAGGTTTTAGAAACTGAAATAAACACCAGGGACCAGCAGATTGCTGCTTTAACAGTTAAGCTTTAAATGTGAGCAGTGTTTGTTAACCTATCTGTTCACCAGTCATTGAAATGGGATGAAGCTTCATCAGGGGAAGTTCAGATTGGACATTAGCAGAGGTTTCTTCATCAAGAGGGTAGTTGGTCACTAGAAGAGACTCCACAGAGAAATGGTCACAACACCAAGCCTGTCAGAATTCAAGGAGCATCTGGAAAATGCTCTTAGTCATATGATTTAGTTTATGTCATCCCGAGACGAGCAGGGAGTTGGACTTAATGACCCTTATTGGTCCCTTCCAACTCGAGATATTCTATGATTCTAAATCCATGAAGAAAGTGAATTTAAAAAGATCATGGAGATTCAGAGGATCATTATGAAAACCAATCTCCTCTTACCCATTGTTTCAGCTGGGATTAAAAATAGATTTTGTCAAATAGTAATTCTTAGGGAAAATATAGTATAAATTCTGAGATATTTGGGTCATAGCAATACAACTAACCTCCCCTTTCTTCAACCTCTTCCCAACAACTTTAAAAGAACTTGATGACTGTGGACTGTTAACCTTGGTCGGATGCAAGGTGCCCATCAAGTCTCTCTATCACTCCCCCTTCTTAATTGTACAGGGGAGAGAAAAGGCTCATGGGTCAATATAAAGACAGGGAGAACAATCACCAATTACTGTCACAGGCAAAACAGACTCGACTCAAGGAAATTAATTTAATTGATTAGCAATCAAAGGTCGGATTAGAATAATGAGAAATAAAACCAAATCTTAAAAACACCTTCCCCCTACCATTCCCTTCTTCCTCGGTTCAACTTCACTCTCAATTTCTCTGACTCCTCCTCTGAGCAGCACAGGAGGATGGGGAATGAGGGTCACAGTTAGTTCATTGCACATTTTTCTCTGCTGCTCCTTCCTCCTCACACTCTTCACCTCCTCCAGCATGAGGTCACTCCCGTGAGAGACAGTCCTCCATGAAATTCTACAACATGGCTCCTTCCCAAGGGCTGTGTGGAAAATTCATTTGAACACAAGAAAACATGTTTTTACTCTGAGCACTGGTGAAACACTTGGACAGATTACCCAAGGAGGTTGTGTACATATTCAAAACCTGACTGGACAGAGTTCTAGGCAACTAGGTCTGTGTTATCCTGCTTAAAAAAGACATCCAGCTGCTTCTTCTAACCATTCTGTGACTCTGTGAAAGCCAAATATAGAACTCTGTATTCAAATGACACTCAAAGAATCATCAACTCATACAACGGTTTGGATTGGTAGGTTGGTTTAGAGTCAGGGCGGCCCCTTAGACCAATAACAGATGCTCTCTGTTAACCCCCCTCCGTCCCCAAAGGGGAAGAGAAGGGAAATAAGGGAGAGAGACTTAGCCAGTAGAAAAGGAAAATAAAACAGCTTTAATGAAAATAAAAATATAATAATAAAAATAGAATATGTACAAATATATACAAAACCAGTATTGAACCCAACCCCCCGGTGGTAATTAGAACACCATCACCACTAATGCTGTGGAGCAGGCACCGGGGGAGTCCCAGACTGGGCCCCACAGCAGGCGGGAGCTGTGTTCAGGAGATGGATTCTGGTACCGGATTCAAGAACACACCGACTGGGATTGAAGGCAGAACCGACAGAGTCCTCCTTGGATGCTCTGAGGAAAGAACCGAAAGAGGACCCGAGCCAAGATGAGCAAAGCTGGCAAAGTGGTCCAAGAGGGGAGAGGAGCCCGGGAAGCTCCCAGAGAGAGAGAGAGAGTGAGGCAGCAAGCTAGCTGTAGACCCTCCAGATCCCTCTGCTTTATACCAAATATGACGTATATGGGATGGAATGGGTCAGTTTGGGGTCACCTGCCCTGTCTGCTCCTTCCTGCAGGTGCAGCCTTTCACTTTCCTGAACCCCCAGTGTGGTACACAAGATCCAGCAGTGGCCTTGGTCTGCATGCCAGTCCCTGGTCATAACTCTCAACATGGGGTGTTATCACTGCCAGCAGCAGACACTGCCTGTGAAAACAGGCTGCTAACTTCAGACAGTGCAGTTAGTTAGAAGAACTGAGCTGAAAAGTAAAATAGCTGAACAGAATTAGTTCTGTTATCACTCAAACCACGACATTCCACCCTGACCCTAAAACGTGACGGGACCTTCAAGATCATCTAGTTACAACACCTTGCCATGGGCAGTGACACCTCCCAGGCCCCATCCAACTTGGTCTTGAACGCATCCAGTGATGGAGAATCCACAAATTCTCCAGGAAACCTGTTCCATTGTCTCACCACCCTTGGAGTGAAGAACTTCCTAATTTCTAATCTAAATCTATCCTTCTTCACTTTGAAGCCATAAACCCTCACCCTATTACTACAAGCCCTTCTAAAAAGTCCCTCCTCACCTTTTTTGTAGGCCCCCTTCAGATTGTGGAAGGTTGCAATAATATGTCCCTGGAGCCTTCTCTTCTTCAGGCTGAGCAATTCCAACTCTTCTCAGACTGTCTTTGTAGGAGAGGTGTTCCAATCCTTTGATCATCTTTGTGTCCCTCCTCTCGACCTGTTCCATGTCTTTCTTGTGTTGGGGGCTCCAGAACTGGACACAGTACTCCAGGTGAGGTCTCACAGGAGCACAGTAGAGGAGGAGATTAATAAAAATTATAAACAGTTTCTAGATTAGGAGTACTGAAATTTAACATTTAATAGATTTTAGAAATGTATATGTTTGTGTTATTTATATAATGCAGAAGTACAGCTTTATTTTACACAAAATTTACAAAATTAGTGCTTTTTCTAGAGAACAGATTAGAAACATTGTTCATATGTGCAGATTTTAAGAGCCAGTGATGGTTAATCCTGATAAAGGACTCTAAGAAGTGAAAACAATTCGTGACAAATGAATTTCACATATGGAAAAGTAGAGTAATGCTATTGCAAAATGCCAGAACATGATTGAAATCATACATCAAATAAAAGTAATTGCAAATGTCTCAAATGGATATTAAAATCTCTAAGTATAACTCATGTATTATAATATGTTATGGAAGTCAACAGATGAAATGTTTTAAACAGATACTGGTTTTTTAATAAGAAAGCTTATGCACAAAGCAAGCTCACAAAATTCTAGAAAACTTCGAAGAGCTCAAAGTGAGAATAAAACATAATTTGATTGTAAATCTTTAGGTGAAGTAAATTCCCTGGTGAATTAGTCAATATATCTGAAATTAATTCATTTTTCATTTAATATTTGTGGAAAAAACACCCAGAACAAAAAAAAAATCTCATGAACAGCTAAATAAGATTTTCTAAAATTACATAGCTACATTTTTATCAAAATATGTACATTCTTTCAGAAAAGAAAATGCTATGAATTAAAAATAATTTATTGCTTCTATAACAGCTATACAACTTTCTGAAAAGCATTAGATGCCATTTTGCTAACAGTAAGTTGACCTAATTATCATACATTATTTACATAATAGTTAATATAATACTCCATATTTAATATATATTAAACATTATCTTTAAGTCTTCTTAATATTGAAGATTTATTTATGTTAAAAATATCATTATGACTAATGCCATTTATAACCATAATATAAAATGTAGAATTTAGGTAAAAATTGCCAGTGTCATAATTTGAAATATTGTGCCACATTTCTAAAGGTAAAATAAGACTAAAAATAACTTGGAAACACAGAAACTCTTTCCTTAGTTTTCAAATTGTCCAGCTTTGTGTTTCAGTTCAGATTAAAAATTTACTTTTAATCACTTCTATCAAAAGATGGAAAATAAATCCTCTGGTTTCCTTTTATAACTTCTTAGGTAGTTCTCAGCTGAAACAATTAATTTTAGTGGTTTCTCTCTAAGATATATCTGTCTCTACTTGTTATAGATGGTATCAATTTTATTTACTCACTTGAATTTTTCTGTATTTTACATAATATGTTAAAATGTGACTGGGCAGCAGAGAATAAAGTTGTATATGTTTGGGATTCAGTAATTCTTACTTTTTTAGAGAGAACAGTGTATTTTTTTTTGAGTTTAGAAGACCTCTGAAAATTGCTGGACCACAGAAAGTGTATACCATTCAATTACACAATGGGTATTAGTAATGCTGTTTAAAAACCCTTCTTTTCTCTGATCAACTCTAAGTATCTTGTTTTAATAATCCTAGAAATTTAAAATTATATGGCTTCTAGAAAAAAAAATTAGAAGTGGTGTACCTATTTTAAAGCTGTGGATTATTCAGGGTCAACCGCCATCTGTCAGTTTCTGGGTTTAGAATTTCTGGAGAGATTTCATAGAATCATAGAATCATAGAATGTTAGGGGTTGGAAGGGATGTCCAGACATCATCAAGACCAATGCCTCTGCCCACAGTAGCATCACCTAGGTCAAGACACACAGAAACATATCCAGGCACCCTCTTTCAGTGCTCCATCACCCTCACAGTAAAGAAGTTTTTCCTCATGTTGAGGTGGAACTTCCCGTGTTCCAGTTCATGCCTGTTACCCCTTGTCTTGTCACTGGGCACCAATGAAAAGAGACTGGCCCCTTCTACTTGACACCCATGCTTCAGATGTTTGTAAACATTAATAACATCCCTTCTCAGCCTTCTCTGGATTAAACAGCCCCAGGTATCTCAGCCTTTCCTCATAAAAGAGATATTCCAGTCCCTCAGTCATCCTCATAGACCTCCACTGGACTCTCTCTACTGTTTCCCTGTCCCTCTTGAACTGGAGACCCCAGAACTGGACACAATACTCCATATGTGGTCTCACTAGGGCAGAGAAGAGGGGTAGGAGAACCTCCCTTGACCTGATGGGCACGCTCTTTTTTTCATCTTTGTCAGTTGTTCTAAGGTTGTGAGTTTTTTTGTGGGTTTGGTTGTTTTATGAGCTCTGCTGAGTTTTACCAAAAACTACATGGAAAAATTAAGTGCTCTCAGCAGGAAGCATTGATCCAGTTTCTGCTTTGCTCTGACAATTGCAGTCTGCATTCTTCACTCAGAGCTGAAAGCTACTCTGGCACATGCAGCTCTTTCATGAATGATCAGCAGAACAGCAAGGAATCTTTCACAGAGGTCTGAGAAATTAATTTTCTGAGATCATGATGAGAGTTTGAGTAAAACATGTGTATTTTACCCATCCAAATTCTACCACTGCAGCAATGTTATTTTAAGAAAATAATGAAAATTCAGATAGCAATGTAAATTAATTTTAATACATCAGTAACCTTTTTTCCTCTGAACCACAAAGCATTGCTCCTTTGACTAGTAACACAAGCATAGTTGAATAAAACCACCACTTGAATAAAAGCATTATGAGGTCTAAACCATATCTTTCCAGGCAATTGGATTCAAGTGCCATCTCATCAGAGTTTCATGAAACTTTCTATCCTATAGTGTGTTTCTGCAACTGAAACAGGTGACAAGATATCAGCTTCCTCAGAAGTATAGAGTTTGAATGATTTTCCAGGAACACTCAGACATTTATGTCAGCAAAACATAACTCATCTCAATCATTATTTATGATGAGAATCTGGAGAATAATGTTGATACACTTCTTTTTTTTCACTATCCAGAGTTTTTTTCTCACCATCAGCTAAAATCTACTTTGAGGGTTATTTGCAGAGTCTTGATTGCTCCCTGAGTGTCCATTTCAGCTGAGGTTTTAGAATTGCAAGTTCCTTTCTTCATATCATTGTGACATCAAGACCGAAATTCTCTTATACAATCCACATGATACCTTTTTCAAAATTTAGACTAAAACTCTGTTTATCTCATCTTCACGAGTGGAAGGGCTGGCTTTGAAAACTATTCTTTTTTTCTGTATGTGAAAAGGATTTTCCCTGTGTACCTGCTGCAGCTTAACTTGGGTAGATAGAACTCAGGTTATCGATAGATATTTGTAAAGGCTTGGATGATATTCACAGTGTTAATAGTGACTTCTAAAGACCTAGAGGATTTAATCATTTGCCTATTTACTTGGGGTTTTCAAAATAAATATGGTAAGAATTATGATTTTTTATTGTTATCCCTGAAATACAAGTGTTCTATATTATTTATTCTATGAATTCATACAATAATTATGATAGAGACAACTAAAAGCACAGAGGATGATGCATAACCATCATAGGCAGCATTAATTACTCATTTTTAAATTATTCTTTCAAGAGTACAGCTTTCAAGTTGGATAAAAAGTCTAAACTAAATTCCCCATCATTAGTAAAGCCCTTCAAGTCAGTGTAGATAAGAATGTCATTGGAGGAGCAGTGGGAAGGTGGTTTAGTTCTTCTTGTCCTTGTAAAGTAGCAATTTGCAAAATCCTAGAAAAGATGAACCAGTTATTCAACTTCTCTTGCCTAGATATATTCTTGTACACTTGGTATGAAATATGTTACATCTTAACATTTTAAGTGGAATGACTTTGTTAATTCTATGATTCAGGAGAAGCTTCTGTCACTTCTATTCAGAATTTTCAAAAAGAAGATCTATTAGGAATATATATTATAAACATTGTTATTTACAGGGAGTATGTATTCCCTATGTGTCTACACATCCATTCCAGGGAAATGGTTGAATCACTATCCCCAGAGGTATTTAAAAGATAGGTAGATGGGGTGCTTAGGGACTTGGTTTAGTGGTGTACTTAGTAGTGCTGGGTTAATGGGTAAACTCAATAATCTTAAAGGTCTTTTCCAACCTAAATGATTCTAAGATTCTATGACTTTTTTTACACATTGTGTAAAAAATGAGATTTCATTAATATGTAAACTTAAATATTTATCTGTGATGGCAGTACTGTTAGTGTATATTTGGCAGCTATGGAATATTTACAAGAGAAATGTAGTTAATGAACCAGAATTAATGTTTAGGATTAAATAAAACAACACTACTGAACTGATAATTATCATTCAAACCCTTTAGCATTGTGAGTCATATAATTTAATTTATTGTCATTATTCACAGGTCAAATTATTTTACTTTTATATATAATATATTTCAAAATACTGCAAAACAGCAGTCATATATTCTGGACATGTATTCTGGATCATATATTGTGTACATTTAATTTTTGACGTAGACATGGACATTGCCATTTGCCTTGTGCTTCCCAACTCCCTGAAATAATCATATCCTGTATTAAAGTCCAGAAGACATTCTAGGAACTGAATATTTCCAGAGGCTCTTGTCTAGTGTTGAGGCATAATGGGATTGTCTGACCTATTCAAACTATCACTTTTCCTTAGCCTCCAGAATATGTCTGTACTCTGACTGACAGTTGAGAATGATCCTTGGACAGACTTATCACAAACTGTGCTTGAGAACTGTTAAAGTACAAGTTGGTAATGGTCACAAGTTCCAAGAAACTACTGTGCAACAGAATAGATGATCAATGTCTTTTTCTCACTTCCAGAATTGAAAAAATAATTTTATTATTGTCATAGATATAAATATGTATTTTACTTCCCACCACATTGCTC
>JAAGNO010030966.1:42405-53840 GCA_033439905.1 Ceryle rudis
TTTTTTTTTTTTTTTTAAACCATTTAGTAGAATGAGGGTCTATTTTTTCAAAAAAAGTATTTCAGTTTTAAAAAAAAAAAAAAAAAAAAAAAAATTACAAACGGAAGGCAAAAGGAAAACCACAGTCCTATGATCATTTCTGAATACTTTGATAGAAATTCAAAAAGGAACTAAGCCTTCCTTTAATACCTGGCTTGTGCTTCTTCTGATTCATTTTTCAGTTAAGTAGAACATCTAGGAGTCTCCAGTAATCCCATTCTTTCTTTCTGTCATTAACTACAGTTAAAAAAGACTGCCATAATCAGGCAATACTTGACTAATATGGTTCTTTAAGAATGAAAAAAAACCAGGCTAATAACTTCCCTAACACAGTGTTGAGGTCAATTCACTGGACCTAAATTAGCTGAGAGTTGGCAAAAAATGAATTTTCTTCTCAAGATTTATGCTAGTTTTCAAGCAGATTGGTCTTAATTCCTTTGCTCTAATTAAGGATACAACAGATTTTAACTCCTTGAACAGCTTAGGAAATTAGTTCTATTGTAGTTCACATTTAGTTCACAGATAAATCTATATTTTCAAGCAGCGTGGAGTAATAGAGGATTTTAAAAGTGAAGCAGTGAAGCTAACTGATAATGCTACATGATATCTATTCTATTCTTCTTTCGGGGGATTTACTAAAGACTAGACCTACAGACATGGATCAGCTATCCATTAGTCACTGTAGTGCACTAGGTACATTCTTGAAGTGGGTTTTTTTTTAAGTTTTGTTTCTTATAAAGGTTCATTTGTTCCAAGATTGTTACATTATTTAAACTAAAGTATATTAAGAGGGAATAATTTTGAGACGTATATTTCTGATCTCAATGGAAATATCGCTGTTAATGCACCTAAAAAATACCTGCTATAGAAATTCAAAAATAATTTTAAAAAATGCGACTAAGGTGATAAACAATTTAAAATTGATTTGTGGTTCTAAGTGTCTACTGCAGTAAAGAACAAATTGCTCTGCACCAGAGACTTATGTCCTTAATATGATCCCAGATTTTGAATACTGAAGGTGTAAAACATATAGAATGAGATTCTTCAAAAAACACCTACATGGTAGTTAACATACTGTTGATCTTAAGTTTGTATGACTTCTCTTAGTGACTATTTTCTAAATTTAGAAATATGTCACATCTCCTAGTAGAAAATTAAAAAAAAAAAAAAAAAAAAAAAAGGTATTGAAAGATCCTAGAACCAAGATCAAAGGATGAAGCAGTTTGTGAGATTTCTGTAACTATTTTTTTATTTTTAGGAAACTGTATGTTATCTGAATTCAATCTTTTCTAAGTCTAGCAATTTGAATAACTATTGTTATCTGTGTTGGAAGCATATTCATGAAAGTTTCAGGCTTTTAAAGACAAGTTACAAACAACTTTCCAACTGAATCTAGATTTCTCAGTCAGATTTTATCTACAGTTGAAGAATATTTGAAAATATTTATTGATAATAGTACATTAGGACATAGTAAATAGTACTTTTAACTTTGAAAATGTGTTCATTGCAATATATAAACCAAAAAGTTAAAAATGCACCAAGACATATTTAGTATAAAATCAGACATTACTGGACACATATAAATAGTTTGACCTATAGACTTTTTCATGGTACAGTAGTCCTCTGTTCAAGTGCAAAAAGTTAACATTCAAGGTCTAACTGCACTCATGGTACAATGCTCATTACTGCATGGTACTGCAAGGTTAAGACCATTTTTCATTTTTATTATTTTATCTATCAGTCACAGAGGTCTCAATTCAGATTCAATGAAACTAGTGTAAATATTCCAATCATCTGAGGGTTAGGTGCTTCATGTATTTTACGATTTTTTTTATTATAAAATGGAGTGATATCACCATAGGGAGTTTAATTACATCAGTATTTTTATCTCAAACTGTTCAGTCGTTTACAGAAAAAGAGTACTGTTTACCTAAGAAAATTCAATTAACTTTTCTAAAAAGTAAAATTAGCATATAATATTTGATTATTTTGGAAAGGTAAATTCTTCAAATGAAGGAAAAGGAATGAAGAACTAGTGGCTGACCTTCTTACTTCTGGTGATTTATAGGTTAAATTCTAATATTTGTATTTTTTGATATGTAGAAATAATGATGAAGAAAAAACCGTTCTGAAGCCTGTGTCTTTCAGATTTCAAAGCAGTAACATTTAATTCATGAATCACAATGTATTAACATTAAGTACAGCAAACAATGTTTTAGAACAGTTGAGTACTCAACATGAAAGAAGCAAACAGGGACAGAGGAAAAAACCTAGCATGCCTTCCTAAGTATTGTTTAATAAAACAAGTTGGTTTTGTATTGAACAATAAAATCAGCAACATAAGTGATACTATCTGGATAGCAATAGAAATAAATTATCACAGGAACTGTAGAGAAGCAGAAACCTCAATGAAAATGCAGCATTGGACACAGTGGTCAGTGACAGAGCACAGATATTGGTGGCTTTGATTTCCAATCTGCATGTTACTTCTGTATACTTATATTTTTATACTTATTTATAAATAAAGCTAAGTTTTCTTTTGCATTAATAATCCTTTTACAGTTTTGTAGAGGAATTCCTTGTTGATCAAGGACATGCAGTGGCCCTTGAAGGATTGGACAACCCTGACTTAAGGCTTGTAGAGTAGAAATAATAGTATGAGATATTGAGCAAGAGAAAACACAGAATTTGAATAGAATGGGTTAACTTAGTATGCACTTAGTATGCACTTAGTATGTAGCCAGTTATAGCTAACCAATCCGCATAAGGCTTAGTACACGTAGCATATAGTTATTAAACAATAAAGTAATTTAGATGTGCGCATGGACGGCCTGACAGACTATATAAGCACGTACTTGTGAAGCAATAAATGAGTACGATATGTAGCCATATTGGTGTGATTATCGTTACTTGGCCGACTTCCCGCGGGGACCCTTTTCACAGTTTTACATTGCCCATCACAATTTTCATGCATTCTCCTTGAAACCCTGTTTCTATTTTTAAAAATAAGATTGTACATGGTTTACTGTCATGACTAAATATTTTCAAAGTTTAAAGACCAAAAGCAAAGGTGATGATAGGAAGGAAAATGTGTTTCCTGTTCTAACTTAACCTGTTTTCATTTCATTCTTCATACACCACTAATCAGGGAAGCTGTTTAAAGGAATATAATTGAAGTAAACACTCCATGCCTATTTAAATGAATATCAATGTTTTTTATTATCATCACTGATGGTCACTTTCAGGACTTTGTTCTGGCATTGTGTATAACTTTCAAAGGGCTTGAAGTTTCTTGTCCATTGTTGTGAACCTTGTGTTGTCAAGTATGGCAGTGTTAGAGGACAAAACACATTTAAAATCACTAGTGTCTTCTCTCTTTTAATACAGCTGTAGTGCAATTAACTAAATATAATTTATGTAAATTAGTATGTAGATTAAGGAATATTAGAAAGGAATTTTATCGCAAGAACACAGCAGGTTCCTTAGCAATTTCCACTGTTAATATTTCTAGAACTGTTTTTTTCCCCCAGGCACCATAAGCATCATCAGTGATTGCAGCAAACCTGTGAAATTCAGCAGAGTAAAGTCAGTGGTACTAGAGGGAATGCCATTCTCAGTAGCTTGCGAAATTGTCTTCAGGTCTGAATGAGATATAAACTTCTGAATATGTCCTTATCTTCTCTAGTTTTTAATGTGGCCACAATTTTCACCAAATGTGATTATGATTCGCTGCATCCTTGCACTGGTGTGTGTACTTGTTGAGTACGCATAACTATGAATGAAGTAAACAAGAGCTATGTAGGGTGTAACATAGGACTGGGTTTGAGAAGCAGGTTTGTTGTGGGATCAAGCTGTAAACCACTTTCTGCTCATCATGGATGGTTCCTGAGGGCTCTGGGACTGACATAAAGTGTGATGGAGAAATTCACCTGTGCCAAACCATCATCAAGCCAGAGGAGCTCATAGCCCTGCTCAAGATACAGTGGTAGTGCTACTAGAGACTGGAAACATGTTGGGGAAGGCATGCCATGCCAAAGGGTATGCATATCCTCAGAGGCTGTGGTCATGGGCAACCCATATCAAGGTTGAGACATTAAGGAACTGAGCACCAGGAATCCATTAAGCACAGGGAAGCAGATAAAATTTTGCTACATACAATACCCCAGCATCCTACAATCACCCTGGAGAAATTAGGACAGAGTCCAAACAGGATTTTGGGAGTAGAAATAATAGGTGTTTATGTATTATGTGTTTGTTTAATTGTTTGTATGTTGTTTGGGGTTTTTTTTCTCAATATCAGAATCACCGAACAGAATTTTATGTTGGCTGATGTGCTGGTTTTGGCTGGGATAGAGTTAATTTTACTATAGTGTGTCATGCTCAGGATATAAACAGGAGGGAGTTGGCCAGGAGGGACGGATCACTGCTTGAGCATTGATCAGTAGTGGTAAGCAATTACATTGTGCATCACTTGTCTTTTCTTGAGTTTTATTTATCTTTTTTTATATTACTTTTCTTTACAATTATTATAATTTTATTATTATATTATTGTTATTAGTTTAGTTAAGTTTAGTTTAGTTTATTGTTCAGCTGTTATTATCTCAAGCCCCAAATGTTACTTTTTTTTCTTTTTTTATTCTCCTCCCCATCCCAGTAGGAGGGGGAGTGAGTGAGTGAGTGTCTGTGTGGTGCTTAGTTACTGGCTGGTAAAACCACAACAGCGTCTCATACTCCTTCACCAGAGGGTGAACAAGAACCTAGAAGGGGACACAGCCAGGACAGCTGACCCACACTGACCAAAGGGATATTCTGTACCATTTGACATCATGCTCAATAATTAAAAGATGGGGGAAGAAGGAAGGGAGACACATTCAAAATGATGGTGTTTGTTTTCCCAAGTAACCATTATGTGTTCTGCATCCCTGCTTTCCTGGAGATGACTGAACACCTGCTTGCCAATGGGAAGTGGTGAATGACTAGCTTGTTTTGCTTTGCTTGCATGTGTGGCTTTCGCTTTCCCCTTTAAACTGTCTTTATCTCAACACATGAGATTTCTCACTTTTACCCTTCTGATTCACTACCTCATCACACCAGGGAGGAGTAAATGAGTGGCTGTGCGGTACTCAGCTGTCATCTGGGATTAAACCGTGACAACTAGCAATAAATTCCCTGATGTGGTACTGTTATGTCTACAGTGCTATTCTATGTATTGGTGAGTAAAGACTAGCCATAAGAAAGCCCTGATAACTTCAGTGCTGGCTGCATCACCACTTCTTCTGTCTATAGGTGCATTATAACTAAAAGGTAGAAAAAGGATTCTGTATGTTGAGATGAAACTGTCTAGCATGTTCAATATTCTAGAAAAGCATAATAGCAAATTAATAATTCAGCAAACACTGTAGATTTTGAACAGTTTATAGTAATTAAGGAAAAGATCATTTGCAAAGAATGAAGCTTGGTATAAATAATACATGATTTCCTAAGAATTATTGTTTTTAAAATGAGAAATATAAGGGTACGAAGGACAACTTCATATGTCATTGAGACAATTGGTGTATATTTTAAAACACACAGAGGGTGGAAGTCAAATTGCTCAGGCACTATGATTCGTGGCATTTACTATGTTGTGTGTACATATTAAGTAACATTTAAATTTTATGTTTTTAAATATGCATCAGAAATAAAGTGAGTATGGTATCACAGTCCCAGATAGCAGTAAACGTAGGCTATCCTGCAAGGGAGGGGGGAGTGACCTCAGTAACAAGGGCTGTTGTCCCACAGCACCCATGTGAGAAGCACAGAGCATGTCTGGGGATGGTACTTAGAGACAGCCAACAGTCTGGTGGTTCCCAGGCAGGTCCACAGTAAGGAGACAGGTCCTGAGATCAAACCAGTAAGTCAAATACCTGGGATAGGGTTGAGGCCCCAGTAAACAGGGTATAATGTCAGGTGTCAGCTCTCCTGCAGTATAACTCAGGTGAGGACCAAGGGCAACAGCCTGAGTTTAAATGAAGTTCCTCAGTGAGATAGGGGTTCTTCAGGAAGCCCCCCCACACCATCTCCCTCTCATCTCTTTTCATGGTATTTTGATCCAAGGTCACAGCCCCATCCTACCAGAGCTGGCCTCAATACCAGAGCTGAACTCAAACACAGGTAATCAGTCAGCAAAGTGTGTGTGACATGTGGGGAGATGGTAAGAAGAGGTTTATTCCTGGCCCAAACATGGTGACACAATGTACCTAAACATTTTCTGTTTTATTCTCTTCTTTGACAGATTCTTTTTTTCTGAGAGGTTTTCAGAGTCAGATATCTTCCATAGGTATTTCTTCAGTCTTGCTTAAAACGTATTTTATTTTTTGTCATTAGTATATAATAACTTATTAATAGAAAAAAAAAACCAACCAAACAAACAACCAACACATAACCTTTAAGATACTGGACTAGAATGCAAATACCTTGGGATTCATTTTTGCTTTTAAATTACTGCCCTGAGGCTGTAGGCATAAACCTTTCTGCTTTAGTTCTGCTTTAGTACAAAACAGAGAATTAAGCTGCTTTTCACAGATTTTCTTGAAGTATCTTACTGTGTGTCCATACAAGTTCCAGTCTTGGACTTAGTCTTCATCAATTACCTGGAAGCATCTGGGGTTATAGATAGGAAGATTTTATCCTTGCCTAAAGCAGACCTAAAATAGATATCATAATCACTTTCACATTTCATCTCATGTCATCATTTTGTCTCATGAATAGTATCACATTTTGCAGATACTTAATTTCTTGGCTGATTTTCTGTAATGTATATTAATATTTTAACTGTATTTCATGCCTAGCTCTTTACTTTTCATATTCTTCACTATATAACATTTCTCTCCTCCTGATTTTCTTGCCAAAACCAATCTTTGTTCTCTGTTGATATTTCTTTTCCATCTTCTTGTTTTCCCCACTGCTTTTACAGGATGCTTTTACAGTTTACTGAACTGATTACTTAACATTACTAATTCTAGTAATCCCATAATAATCTTTCAGTTGCATGAAGACTAATAATGATTTTTCTGAAGGCAGAGTATCAGCTGTGAGGAAGCACATTTTCTTCACTAGTAAAAATGAGGCCTGTATATGATACTAGAACTCTGTATAATTACATGGATGTAGAGCAAAATATAAGTAGGCAAGAATTATTCTGTATTAGTCATGCAATAGCTTCCTTTTTGAGGCATCTAAAAAGAAAAGTAATCTTTTTTAAATATCTATTTTACTAGCCTAGTTTCTACCTCATCTGTGGGTGATATTCTAAGTCTAAAGTCTGCTATTGTTAATACTAGATAATCATAGTCCACACCTTTCTGTTATATTCAAAGGCTTAAACAGCGATAGTCATTCTGATGCACAAAGGTCATTGGGACAGGTTCACATGCAGAGAAATTTACTAACAGGACATAGTTAAATTTTAGATGTTTTCATCTCAATTTAGGTGACAATAAAAGAGACTGAATACTACCCTTTGATATTATCGTATAATTTTCAACAGTTCACTGAGTCATCTATAATCCCCAGCTCAAGGTTTCCACAAACAGTATCTTTTCTGTCCTGTTTTGATCTTTCAGCATAGTCCAACATACGCTCCAAAATATTTTCAAGGTACATGGAGGAAGAGGAGGATGTATTGAAATGATGTAATTAAAGCTGTATCATAATCCATGTGCACTTTAGAGCTAGATCATGTATATATAGGTGTAGAAATATATACCTCCTCATGTCATTCAACATGCTGTGTCAAAATGGAAATAATGTAAACAAATTTCAAAATAGAAATACTATTGTTTATTTTAATTAAATGTCTTCCCTTGTAAAATCAATTTATTCTTTACAATAGTTTTCTCATTTGTAAATGTCAGTTTAGAGGCCACTATCTTGAAGTGTAGATAAATACACTCTGGGAAAAAAGACATTATAGAACTAATAAGGAGAAAAAATATTACATTTGAACCAAATTAAACTGTTACTAACTAAAAGCTATCGACAATTTCTAAGGTATTAAACACCTTATTGTGTTTTCATCATTTTCAGTATGACTCCAACAATATACTTCATAATCTTATTTTGGTTTTCTTTCTGTTCTGTAATCTCTCATTTCCATGCAATAAAAACTGACAGATACATCAAAGGCCCTAAAAAGCCTTTTCTGTGAAATAAATAGTTCTGGAGGACTCTGTAATCTATTGTCTTTGACTGTGCTGTGTCAAAAACTTCAAGCATATGATTAAGGACCTTTGGTTTTCAGATTATATACTTTGAAAACTCAGGATTTAATTGTTTTGCTGAGTGTATGCAAACAGAAAAGACTTGAGGATGTGCTTGCATGTTTTCTCCATTGAAGCCAAAATTCATATACCTACATCTTCAGAATATCTACTTTTATAAAGAATAAATAATAAATCATTATCAGGAAAACATCCATGGTTTGACCTGACTACTGGATGAGGGAAAGGCTGTGGATATTGTCTACCTAGACTTTTGAAAAGCGTTTGGCACTGTTTCCTACAGAATTCTCATGGAAAAAATGTCTGCTCATGGCCTGGATGAGCATACGATCTGCTGGATCAAGCACTGGCTGGACAGATAGGCCCAAAGAGTGGTGGTCAATGGAGTTAAATCCAGCTGGTCACTGGTCACAGGTGGTGTTCCTCAGGGCTCAGTGTTGGGATCATTTCTGTTTAACACCTTTATTGACGATCTTGATAAGGACATAGAGTGTATCATCAGTAAGTTCATAGATGACACCAAATTAGGTGGGAGTGCTGATCTGCATGAGGATAGGGAAGCTCTACAGAGAGACTTGGATAGATTGGATCAAAGGGCCAACGTTAACGGTATGACCTTCAACAAGGACAAGTGCTGGGTCCTGCACTTGGGTCACAACAACCCCATGCAATGCTACAGGTTTCAGGAAGTGTGTCTGGAAAGCTGTCTGGTAGTAAAGGACTTGGGGGTTCTAATTGACAAGAGGGTGAATATGAACCATCAGTGTGCCTAGGTGGCCAAGAAAGCCAATGACATCCTGGCGTGTATTAGAAATAGTTTGAGCAGCAGAAGTACGGAGATGATTGTCCCCCTGTACTCAGCACTGCTGAGGCCACATCTTGAGTATCGTGTCCAGTTTTGGGTACCTCAATACAAAAGAGATATTGAGGTGCTGGAGCAAGTGCGGAGGAGGGCAACAAAGCTGGTGAAGGGCCTGGAGAATAAATCTTATGAAGAGCGATTAAAGGAGCTGGGACTGTTTAGTTTGAGAAAGAGAAGGCTAAGGGGAGACCTAATCACTCTCTACAACTACCGGAAACGACATTGTAGAGAGGCTGGTGCTGGTCTCTTCTCACAGGTAATTAGTGATAGAACAAGAGGGAATGGATTCAAGCTGCAACAGGGTAGGTTTAGACTGGACATTAGGGAAAAAAATTTCACGGAAAGACTAGTCAGACACTGGAATAGGCTGCCCAGGGAGGGGGTTGAGTCACCATCACTGGATGTGTTTAAGGGTTGTTTAGATGTAGTGTTGAGGGACATGGTTTAGGGGTGAACTTTGTAGAGTAGTGTTAATGGTTGGACTTGATGATCCAAAGGGTCTTTTCCAACCTGAATGATTCTATGAATCTATGATTCTATGGTTAAAACTCGTGACCAAAACTTACTGGTTTGCTTCCTAGGTTTGCTATAGATGTCCTGTCTTAACTAGTTTATCATTAGTTTTTGTCAGCAAAGGGAGGGAATATGGAAGTTAGGCTTTTAAGAACTTTCTCTTCCATACACAAGTACCATGAAATGTACTAAATGAAAATAAACTCTTCAGCAGGAAGAGAAATAGGAAAAATCTGACTTTAGTTACAGTGGTGTAGTTCTAATCAGTTAACTGAACTTATTCCAGCTTCACATTAGTGTAATTAGATGAAGATTTTGTTTTGTTGTATATTTCTATTTCTGCAATGAGGCTTTGATATTCAACTGTATTTGTTTTGAAAATAGAAATATATTTTTTTCTGTTTGAATTCCTAGGATGCCATGGAAAATACAGATGAACCTTAAGGAATAAGTGTTCTGAAAATATCCTCATTAATGAAGCAGGTGTGAAAAACAACTCCCATTTGCTAGGTGATACAATGACTACAAAATCATCAGTTCGTATGTTAGTGTGCTTTCTTCAACTGTGCATTGTAAATGGGCAGGCAATATGTGAGAGGCAAATGATGGCTGAATGGCGACTGGAACCAAAGCCCAGTGTAATAAAATGGACACCAAGAGGAAACATCTGTTCAGATTTCTACACTGAATGCTGGAATATGAATAAAAGCATTACTGGGGAAATCCTGGAAGAACAAAATCTCAGTATCCCTCAGATATGTCCCTTACAGCTTCAATTAGGTGATAGCCTCTTCATTTCCTCAGAACCTTCCTTTCAGTCTTATGGAATGAATCTGGTAAATGTTTCCAAGGAAGAATTTCTTAACTGCCCTAAAGCCAGGTTTCTTCAAGAGCAGTTGATTTTTGTGTGTCAGATAAGAGGACTGCACCAAGTTGACCCTAACTGGCTTGGTGTTGGAACCCACTACTTTGCAGAGCTTCATAAGAGAGGCCCACTACTGTGCAACTTGGGCCTTCGCCTGAACATAACTGTGAAGCAGCAGTTTTGCCAACAGTCTCCAAATGCACCATTATGCTCTGGGCATGGAAAATGTCTGAGTCATGTTTGGGAAAAAGCATATAGTTGCCATTGTTTCCCACAGTATTCTGGAAGATTCTGTCAGAAGTTTGATATATGCTCCACTAAACCTTGCCACAACAATGCCTCCTGCACTGAGAAATCAGAACTTTCTGGAGATTCTTATGAATGCACATGTCCTCCAAAATTTTCAGGTATTTCTTTTCCCCTGCAGGAATGAATATTACATAGAAAATAAATTTTCTTAAATGGATAATAAAACAGTGAGAACATCATTAGCAAGGTTTTGTGTAATTTGATTGTCCATTGCCACTACCACATTTGCACCAGGTCACTTATAGCAGTCTATGCAGTCATTTGAAGACAGTTCATACTTCATTATATTCATGTTTGCAATGTGGTAAAAAAACAGAATAAGTTCTTATCATGCTTCTTTCCAATTTATGCACCAGCATATGTAAGTACTTCTGAACTTACAGTAGTAATTGATTTTTGTTTGTTTAGGTTCAAGTTCTTATATCAAATAACATAAAGTTCCCCCAAAAATAATTAGATAAGGAAAGAACTGAAAAACAACAGCTTTGTTGTAATGAACATTTCATTCAAAATGCCACAAAACCTCCCTTTTAATTTTAAAGACCTTTTAAGTTATATTAGAGAAATTTTTAAAATAAAAATTAGG